>CAIGRP010118037.1:0-14437 GCA_903798385.1 Fraxinus cuspidata
AGGAAGGGAATAGCTAAGAGGCTCATGGCAAAAGCAGAGACAAAAGCTCGAAGCTGGGGATGCCGTGCCATTGCATTACACTGTGACCTTAACAACCCAGGAGCCACCAAGTTGTACAAAGGTCAGGGCTTCAAAAGCATTAAAGTGCCGGAAGGCACAAACTGGCCTCAACCAAAAACTTCGCCTGACATCCAGTTCGTCTTCATGATGAAGCTGCTGGATTCCCAAGCCGGTTCTCAGGTCATTTAGTAAAACATTATTCATAAATTTTTAAAAGCACAAAAGTAGGTAAAAAGATACCTAATACATATGTACATTTGATGAGGTGCAGATTATGTATTGTAATTATGTTGCCTGTGATGCTAGTCCATGGAATTATATTCTGTTGTGCAGTATTGAGCTATTTAATTTTCTTCCCCACGTTATATAATGTTACATGTGATTATTATTCAGTTCTTTTTGGGGTTTATTCAACTTGGTAGGATCTACATTCGATTACTCTAGACCAAAGACCACTCGTTCAGTCGTGTTTGGCTAGACAGATGAAGATGTCCGGCCATACATGGCTGAACATGTTATTTTAGTTCAATTAAGAAGCCAAACATGTAGAGGCCAATTGAGTTTAAAACATAATAAGATTTAAAAGATGATTTCCTAGAAAATCTCTAGTTTAGAGAGGGTGTGTAGGTCATGATTTTAGGTAGTTTTTGTAACTTTGAGTAACATAAAGATGTTTATGAACCATAGAGATTGGACAAGAGAGAAGTTCAAAAACAATTATTTTTCATCCTTGTTATTGTCTAGACCTGCAAAAAAAAAAAAATGCCATAAATATGTTTCAGAGTTTCCAAAGGAAACCCCCCAACTTTCAGCTGTTAAAGAGTACATGTCAAAGCCGCAAAATCACCCTTTGCAAGACTGCTGTCAGATCACAAATTCCTATACTCGAGAAAAATAGGGCATATTCTTAAATGTATTTATTCAACTAAGTACCCTCTCAGATCGCCAACCTTCAACCTGTGATTATTACAAGAATCATGAATTTTATTCTAACATGATATTCACAATCTTTGCTCTTTGTATGGCCAGATAATACGACAAATAAAACCAAAAACCTACAGCAATTAACTTCGAACAAAACGTGCCAGTCGAGAATAGAAAATGCATGAAACTATAAGAAAAGATGTCGAAATAACCCTTCTTCTCTATACTTTGACAAATTTGTCGAGTGCAGAAGTATCAAGAGCCGGAAACTCTTTAACAGCAGAGAGCACACAAAGACCAAGTTTCACAGCATCGTCATTGCTTGGTGCCTGCCATATTAGCTTCCAAGATCAGTTGTCATGTATTTAAAGAATCACTTCGCTTCATGAAATAGGAAATCAATGGTCACCTCAATATTTAGGGGTAAAACGGGGTCGTGAAGTGACAGCCTCAAAAGAAACCATCCACCATAACCAGAAACCCGTACCTGTTCATAAAGCAAATCCAAACAATACGGAGTTTATCACATGGAAACAATGAAATATAATTAGCAGCAGAATATTACAAAATTGTAGTCCCATTGTGCTCCACAAAGTATCGATCTAAAAATAAGACAAATGAAATTCCAAACCAAGCTTTTCCATTTGCCAAATGTACGAACTTACGCCTTCATAGTTAACTGGGGCTTTCTGAAGGTTCGGATCTGAATCGCTGATGTTCCCTAAATGTTGTAGCACTGCCTCTCCATAATCATGGAAAGATCTGAAAGCATTAACAAGATCAGTTTCTAATGAATCGCCAGTAACACAAGTTTACGCAGCAAGGTACATAGAAGCTTACACCCTTTTTAGATCAGTATGATTCAGATCAATTTTCAGTCTAAGTTCAACAGCAACGCCGGGTTCCTCTAGACCATCTACCAAGTCAGTCAGAACCTTGTTGCCAACTCCCATTCCAGAAGCTTTAGCTGCAGCGAGTTTATTTAAAAGCTTGACCTACAAGTAAAATAGAAATTGGGGAAAAAAATAAATACGAAGAAAAATTTAATTGCAGCCTTCAATATAATTGTATAAAAAATGTAGTGTTGTGTTGAAATGAAACAAACATCTCTAATATTTTAAACTTTTAGATCAAGTGATTCAATATGGTATCAGAGCAAGTAAAAGTCTTGGGTAAAGTCTCTCTGCCACCCATTTGATGAAATTGTGCACATGTCAAGCTTTAATGGGAAATGAACCATGTCTACACTTGAGGGGATGTGTCAAAAATGATATTTAATGATATATGTGATCATATCTAACAGCTTAAGATTTTAGATCAAGTAACTCACCAAACATGGAAAAAAAAAAAAAAGACTAGCAGTCTTGGAAGGTGACCAACTTATAACGATAGAAACCTACCATGAGATATGCACCATCATCCAGCCAATGATTCTCCTTGAGAGCTCCATGCCCACTTGTTTCAATAGCCAAATGAGACTCCTCTCCAATTGAGTTCTATAATATTTTACCAAGTGAACAAGTCAGTTTCTATTGCTAAAACTCGGAAGAATAATTAGAATGTGAAACATATTGGAAAAGGTCTAGATAATGAGATATGGCAAAACTCCGATCGCAACCATGGCTAGGAATCAGATGCACATAATAACATGCCTGGATTATATGAAGTGAAGTTTCTATAAGCGGGAAATAAGAAATTCATTATATTCTCAGAGTTTAGTGATGTGTGTGTGTATGAACACTAACACCACACAAAGCAATGAAATTAAATAAACCTCACAATCCCATGAAAATGAAAAGAATAACAAATTGAGTTTGGAAATGAGAGCACCTTCCTATAGAACTCAAAAAATTGCCTCATATCCAACAAATTATTACCACACCCTAGCGTTGAATCACAAAGTTCAATAGTTGGCTATCATAGATATTAAGTTAAAGACTATTATGAATATAATAAAGATAATATATTGTGCCTGTATTCGTTTTGTCTACATAATTCTGTCGAACACGAAAATATGGCTTCATGTAGTTCTGTCTTTCCTGAATAAAGACAAAAGTTATTATGATGATTTCACGAATAAAGTAGAAAAGTTCGTCTAATCCAAAAACGCAGTCACATTTTTGAGGATGGTCGCTTCTAAAAGCGCAAATATTTTTTATGTTAATAATACGCTATTTCTAACTTCGTAAGATAAAAGTCATAAAACACGATAACCAATTTTGCCTACGTTAGTTTCCAGCAGATTATTTCATTGGTGCACTCTGAACAAATGTCTTTTGCTTTCACTTTCCTTTTACATTGCCTCTTTAATTATTGATATGTTGAGATCATCTTCTTGCTGCAACTATAGTAAAAACTTATTGGCTGAATCAGAACAAAGAAATGTTGTAATGAGTTTGTAGACAAGATCTTAAACGTCCAACACAAAAGCAGCAAACTTGTCCCAGAAGAATCCTAGATTTTTAGAAAAATGTTTGTCGTCATCAGTGAGTAATCCTTCTTGATGACTCTAGAGCTCAAACAAAATAAAAAGACAACAGCGTTAACGATATCTAGAGGTGTAAAACGTTTTGGCTGCCAGTGCAGATGGCATGGCCCACCCGGAGGCCAAGGTGCAGCATCCATTTTTGATAAACCAGGCTGGGCAGGCAGTCAAGAAAAATACGGAACTCGGCACAGCCCATGCAAAGCTGGGCAAGCAACCTAGACTAATTTTTTGGTTGTTTTGCTGAAAAAAGAAAAAAAAAAAAAAGGGCCCCCTGTGGGCCAACAAATCAAGGACTCGAGCGTCCAACCCTTTTTGACACTTCTACCAGTATCCTAGTCGTGGATTGGACAGAATCTAACTGATAACCGATGGCTATTTGAACCTATCATTTAAAATGAAAAGACAAGAAAATTTCATCAAACTAGGCCTTACCAAACGAATAGCTTCATCAATGACATTTCTGTAGCCTCTTTTGAATCTATGGTGCCTTCCACCTGCAAAAGATTAATTATTGTGAGCAAATTGATCATCGAAAAACTTCATTCTTTGTCTACCGATCTTACCCAGTTTCTTTTCAATAAATGTTGTCAACCCATCTGATGTCACACTATCCGTTACAATGGTTGTCCCTGGATGCTGGTTGAAGACCAAACAGCAAAGAATTTAGATTCGGTTTAAAATGAGTGTGCTCAAGACATTTCATCTAGGAAAACATACTTCCTCTAACACAATTGCAGACATCAAGGCAATCAATCTATTCCTGTTGAGCTCACGACCGCTGGAATCCACGGCAGCAGATCTAACCAAAAGACCCAATCATTATTAACTAGATAACCCAAAATGTAAATGTAAAACAAATGCACAAACTCTGCAAACCATCACCTGTCAACATCAGTATCAAAGATGATGCCCAAATCTGCTTTGTTATCAAAGACAGCCTGTGTTATAGCTTTCATTGCTTCCTTGTCCTCAGGGTTAGGAATATGATTGGGAAATAATCCTGACATAGGCAAATATGAAAAACATAGTCCATTTAAAAAAATTACGGATATGGTGTGTCTATACAAAGTATTCTAGAAGTTTTACCATCTGGGTCTAAGAATTGACTTCCAGAAGTAACAGCTCCCAAAGGCTCAAGTACCTTTCCCTGACAAATCATTGACATAAATTTAACTATTAGCAGAAATGCATTTTTCACGTGGTCTAATCAAACAAGTGTCCAATGCTCCATATATAAAAAGTTTCAGACATTGTCATGACATAACCAAGCAGGAATGATCCTACAATCTATTGTTTCTTTTGAAATAGTGTAGCTTTGCTCATTGAGGAACAGTACTTGATCAAAGAAAAGAAAGAAAAAAACCACCATAAGTCCACAAAATCAGTACTGGGAATTCTTCAATAACAAAGTTTCACAGATTTTTCATAACATAACTGTTGGAGTCTTTGACTTATAATTTACCATAAATAATTGACTTCTTCTTACCGTCAATTCTATATTACATCCTGTGATTTTGGCAATGTCTAAAACATATAAAATCACCCTTCACACTGAGAACCCAACCCTACAGATCACCACATCAAAACTTAAAAGGGAGAAACTTCATGGAATGGTCTCAATCAGCAAAGATTTCCCTGAAGAGTGAGGGAAAAATGAAGTATGTGACGGGACCAGCCTAACAACCAGCAGAAGACGATCTACAGTATGAGATCTGGGATGCTGAGAAGTCCATGGTAATGTCCTGGTTACTTCACTCCATGCAACCAGAAATTAGCAAGACATACTTCTTTAGCCAACTGCCAAGGCTACTTGGGAAGCTGTTTCAAAAACTTGCTCCAAAGTACGCATTGCTTCTCAAAAATTCAAGCGGAAACGGAAAATTATAAAAAACAAACAAGAGTCCTTAACTGTTACAGATTATTATAATACTCTAAAGGGGATGTTTATGGAGCTGGACTTGTACCAAGACCTGGAGATGGAAACAACAGATTCAAAGAAATTGAAGAACATGGTGGAAATGGAGTGGGTGTTACACTTTCTGGTAGATTTAAACTCAAGAGTTTGACAAAGCATGTGGCCAAGGACTAGGTAAAGATCCAATTCCCACTCTAACGAAGCTTTCACACATGTTCGTGGGAAGATAGTGGTCAGGAATTAATGAGTGGAAATTCTGAAAAATTATCAACTGAAATTTGCATATGCAGCAACCAAATCAGGTTCAAACGCTGCTGACAGCAGGAAACCAGTGGATAAGGACAAGTTATGGTGTGAATATTGCAATAAACCGAAGCATGACAGGTCCATGCAGTGGAAATTGCTTGGAAAGCCTCAAAATCTAAAAGGTTTAGGCAATAAAGGAGGAAATTAATCAACAAAATTTGGTAAGGCTCATCAAACCTCACCATTAAAAAAAACAATGAATCATCGGGTTTCACTGTTTCAGTAAAGCTGATACTGAAAGAATTAAGAAGCTGTTGAACCAACTTGATGGCAACAATGCAAACTCATCTTTGATTTCAGGTTCTTGTTCCATGGTCTAATCAAGTATAAAGGTTTTAATATCTACTGAAATTTTTCCAAACACCTGAGTCATAGATTCAGGAGCTTCAGATCACATGACAAGTTTTTCAACCCTTTTTCGAGTTATTTTCCTTGTTCTGGTAAACCAAAAATTAAATTGGCAGATGGCTCATTTTCCTCTATAGCAGGTCAAGGAATGGTGAAAGTTACTTCTACTTAATTATTAAAAACAGGCCCCAAGTTCCAAATCAGTCTTTCAATTATTTTCAGGACCACATGAGGAAAGATGATTGGGCATGGTGAATTGAAGGATGGACTTTACTACATGGAAGCAAATTGGAAAAAGGATAGTCTAAGGTCCCAAGGCTTGGTTTCAAAAAACGATTCTGATCAAATTTTCACTCGGGTCATCCACCATTTCTTTTGTTGAAAATGTTATTTCCTTATTTGTTTAAAAACAACGATGAAACATGTAATGAAAATAATTATCCAATCTGGTTCATTTCAGATATTTATTCCATTGATAATCTTACTTCGTCTATTACTCTTAGAAAATGGGTTCGAACTTGTACACAACACCCTGTTTCTAATTCTGTGTTCATACCGAATTTAATTTTTTTCTCTCAAGTTCCTCTCATCATGTTCCAGCATCAATTCAAGTAGCCTTGACCTCGTATGAAGGAGATTATGAATGAGAGATGAGGGCGCGGGCAAAAGAACAGGCCTGGGAAGTTGTTGATCTACCGAAAGGAAAAAACTTTGTAGGTTGCAGATGGATTTTCACAATATAATACAAAGCAAATGGAGAAAGGTATAAAGCAAGACTCATTTTTAAAGGGTACTCTCAAACATATGACATAGACTATCAAAAGACATTTGCACCAATAGTGAAGATGAACGCAATCAGAAACTTCTTTTGTTATCAGCTAGTGTAGATTGGCATTTACATCAATTTGATTTGAAGAATGCTTTCCTCCATGGAGATTTCTAGTCTATATGGATATTCAACTGGGATATGAGCAGAAATCTTGGGAGAAAAAAATCACTCTACGGTCTTAAGCAGTCACCACGGGCATGGTTTAGGAGGTTTACCAAATCGATGATCAAGAGGGGATACTCTCAAAGTCAAGGTGACCATATCTTAATTCATTAAAAATTCCCCACATTGGAAAAATATCTGCTTTGATTTTATACATAGATCACAATATTGTCAAAGGAGATGACATGAAAGAAATGAAGGTTTTGAAAGCCTATTGGCCAAAGAATTTGAGATCAAGGACTTGGGCAAGCTAAGATATTTTCTAGAAAAAGAGGTTGCTCGACCTAAGCATGGAATCTTTATCTCTCAACGGAAATACACTCAAGATTTTCTCCAAAAGACAAGGGATGTTCGGTAGCAAACCTGTTGACACTTCGATTGAATCAAGCCACAAGTTACTTGATAAAAGGATGAAGATATTTTGATAATAAGATGTTTCAGAGGATGGTCGGGAAACTAATTTACATGTCACATACATGGCTACACATAGCCTATTCAATAAGTGTGGTAAACCAGTTCATGCATGCAACTTTTAAATCTCACCTCGATATTGTTTGTTGATTTATTAAATGCCTAAAAGGCATCCCTGGCAAAGGATTTTTGTTTCCAAAGAATAATGAGTTAAAGCTAGAAGTATATTCAGATACTGACTCGGCAGGATCCATGGTAGATAGACAGTCAACTATGAGGCACCGCACCTTCTTAAGAGGGAATTTAGTTACATGGAGTAAGAAACAACCGATTGTAGCCCATTCTAGTGCTGAGGCAGAGTTCAGGTCTATGGCTCAAAGGATATCTGAACTATTTTGGTTGAAAATAGTGCTTTCAAAATTAAAAGTANAGTGCTTTCAAAATTAAAAGTGGTAGTGAAGGAACCAATGATGTTAGATTGTGATAATAAACCAGCTTTAACATAGCCATGACACAACTAAACATGTGGAGGTTGATAGACACTTTATCAAAGAAAAATTAGATTGGGGAAATATTGTACTCTATTGTATCATCTTCTAAACAACTTGCAGATATTCTTAAAAAGGATTTGTCAATTGCAGTTTTTCTTCAGATTATTGACGAGCTTGGGATGAAAGATATCTTTACACCAGCTTGAGGGGAGTGCTGGAATCTTTGATTTATAATTTACCATAAATAATTGATCAAAACTCATTATTGTAATTACTGTAATTTAAATGTTTAGAACAGATAGAGATTGCTTCTCTTACACAAACTTAAATGAAAGGTATAAAAACCAATGGCAGTTAAGGAATATCATCATTTCAATGTAAAAGGTGAAAGTAACAATGGAATATTTATGGGCTCCAAAAACAGATCATCAAACATTGAGCTTTGAGAACTTGCAAGAACAGTAAATCATCCAGAAATTTTACTACATTCGTCTAGTGAACTTTTTCTTCGCTGGACATTATTATATGCTGCAATCCTTTTCTTCATTATTTTAATTGCGCCAGTAAAGCAAGTTTGTAATCCAGAGACAAAAAATAACACATAAACGTAATAGACATTCATACTTACAGCAAAAAATCCTCCAGCCCCATTCCCTGCATCAACAACCATATGGAATCCCTCCAGAGGCTTCTCTGAAAAAAAGAAAGACAAACAAAGATGAGCTGGCGTGACTTTTTTTGAGCCACCTCATCTAAAAGTTTAAGCTAGTAGAGAAGTGACACGTTTATTTATTTGTCGTCTACAGCAAGCTCTCCCACGTGCAATCCTAATTCACATCAAACCTTGACTTGTGTGCAATTTTCATAATTGGGTGGCTGCGAGACTTAGAACAAAGATCCTGTTTTTAACATGTCATACAATCTTATTTAAAATTTAAGCTGTTAGCGATGACACATTTTTTCTTTTTTAAAATTTTTTGTCTTCAACGACTTCCTTGCAATTGATCAGGATGAAATGTATAAGATTCGGAAAACATACTCTTACCCCCCACCCCCGCAATAAACAAAGTTATTACCTATATTTCCTGCGGCTTTGCAAACTGCTGCTACAAGATCAGATGTATACAGAGTCATGTAGTCCACTCTTTTTACAGATGGAGTTGTTCTCCTTTCTGCATCCCTGAAACCTTCATCTGCAAAGTTCCCATATATGGCCGCAGCACGTTCTAAGATGTTTTTGATATCCGCTTTCCCAAGTCCACCAGCATTTGTGAAGAACTTAAATCCATTCCTATTGTAGGGAAGATGACTTGCTGTTTATAGAAAAGTCAGAAGGATACCTTTGAAAGCTAACATACATCTAAGATTGTAAGATACAACAAACCACGACCCAGCCTTGTAAATGTAATTTACCCTAAGAACAACAAATTATAGTCCACAAAAAGGTCCATCAAATAGGCTTACCAAGAACTATGGGTCCCATTCCTATTTAGGTTAGTTTGACATCAAAATTGCATGAAGAGAAGAAAACAGACCTGTTAACATTATAGATCCATCAACTGGACACAGAAAGTCTTCATTTTCAGTGAGCGTGGAATTGAACATTGCAGGTGTAGATGCTAATCTACAAAAATGGAAGTGTAATTATCAGCATGTCTCACTTTTATGCTGGCTCAAATTCAAAAGAGTTAGTATGCATCAAAAGAACAGCTCATAAATGAACATGTATGCAAACATAATGATTAATCATTTATATGCTTCTTGTTTAAGAATAGAAAACCATTTCAGAGAGAAACTAATTATCTATCTGTAGGAGATTGCTTCCCCAGTCACAAAAATGAGGTGCCTGATGTAGGCATTAATTGTAACACAATTGAAGAAGGCCACTCACCCATACTGAATAACATCTACACCAGCACTAGCTAGACCTCTAGAAACTGCATCCTGAAATTTAAATAAAAGCCGATCTTAGTAATTAAGCAAATAAGTAGGAAATGGGAAGACTGTTACAGGACAATTCTCTTTCAACAAAGTACGATTCTTTATTTCAACCAGGAGAAAGTTCAGGCATTATAAAAGAACAACAGCAACAATAATACTCATCTATTATTATGAACAGTAAACTTGTAATCATCAATGCACAAAGCATCCATCATTTCAGCAAACCAATAGTTGTATCAAAGAAACTATTTTACTTGCTAAGTAGCTTTTTGCTCACAAACTAAGTTTCAATATCCTAGTCAGTTTGAGCACACCTTCATTTATTAAATAATTTGTTTTCCCAGTATTTCCAAAATCATATTATTTCCAATGGAAGCGACCAACCTGAATTGCACAACTTACTAGAGCAAATCAAATTTTCTGAAGCCAGATGTCATTCGTTCAGTTGACCCTTCCCCCCATGTACAGGTTAGGGTTGTAAAATGAAGCAATAAAGCTCACTTATTGTATAATGTGAAAGCACGGCAGAACCTACATTCTGATGAGCCCCCACTAAGTGATAAGAGTCCATAAAACGTATGTACTTATCAAACATAAAGATGACAACCCAGTGTCCACTAGTTCATGTAGCCGGTGCTATTACAGGTCTTTCCAGGTGTGGATTTATAAGGCAAGTTGTTGAGATATGGCTAAGCCAGGTCTTTAGTACCCATGAAACCCACCAACCCACCAAAAAACCCACACCAAAATTTCGTTAAAACAATAACGTCATTCGGTAATGTAGAGTCCACGAATCCAACATTTCATATCTTGTCAAGCATGGTCATCTCAATTCAAAAAAGTCTATAATATACTTTGTGTGTTTAACATCTTATCCAACTATAACTCTGAAATGGGTACATTCTATAGGTTGAGAATTGAGATGATTTATAAAAGAGAAGATTTTACATGAATGTAGTTCATAAGCCCGTATGTGAATTGTGCCTTGTTTTTGTGGACAAAAATAAAATCCTCATTTTGAGAATTTGATTACATTGATGATACCTTTAACTATAAATTCTAAAACAATGATATTGTCGTGCTCTTTCTGTATAATTTCATTTTGCTTTCTCTGACTTCTCTCTTATTGCTTTTTTTAACAAATTAACAGTGCCTTGCAGAGTTAATAACAAGTGAAAATTTGTTAACATTAAGATCTTAGAATTCCACAACTTGTTTGTCTTTGTAATTCTTATTTCAAAATAAAATCCAGATAATCAGATTTATTGGTGGATTTTGTCACATACACAGAGGTACATATGCAATACACTTCTTTGCGATCAGTGTCAACAGCAAAGCTCTGGCTATGCCCCTGGTAAACCTTATTTTCAGAAAACTTAAATAAATTAGTTACTATTTAAGTGGTACCTGTAACATCTGTGCAGATATTCGTGAATCATGGCCAATGGAAACTCTCAACCGTTTAGATGAATCGGGTTTCTTAGTTTCAATCAACCATGCAGCAAAGGCGGCTGCTATTGCTTCTGTAACTGGTTCTGTGATGGTAACAGGTTCTCCTTCAACACCGTCAACAGCAACACCTCGAATATCACTGTATTTTGGAAAAATATCAATTTTTTATTCATAATAGGATATCAAGGAATGGATTGTTGGGCAGGAATCCACCAATTAGAAAACATAGCATTAGGGAAAAAGATCAATCTACACTGTTGTGGATCAGTTAAATAAAATGAACAAAATAATTAGACAAGGCATTATCTCGTACCTGCCATTTTGAAGCTTAAGAAAAGCAACTTTGTCGACAGATGGTATGGACGTTGTAGAGGAAGCAGCTGCAAGAATGAAGAAAAACATGAGTACAAAAGTCTATGGCTAACAACAGGATCACATGTTAACATGGTCTGGTACTTTCTTGACAACAAAAGAAGTCATTATAATGGAGACAAACGGGTTTTAATTTCAGGGAAGATGTACAGGAAGAGGTATAATCAAATGGTTAGGTCATCTCAGTATTGCAAAAAACAGAAAGGTAAGGCTGAATCTGAATGTCGACCTGAATAGAGTCTAGGACAGACCATTGCAGTAAATAATTCTTCGGTTAAATTTTGAGTATGTGCGTAGTTGCATGGCTGAGACGTGATTCCATGCCAACTTCCCTCTTACAAAGGGAAGCAATTTGTGTCTATAATGGGCACAACTGTTCTGTCCATATTCAGCTCTAAACTGCCTATTCTTCTGGCAGCACTGTGCTGCCAGAACATGTTCGACAACCTTCCCTGACATTGCTGCATAAAAAGTGAAGTTTGTACTATTATTAGCCTTGTTACTGGTAAGAGCTTAATCAAACATAATCTTTATTGTTTTTTAAGCAAAGGTTTTCATTAGCACCTGGAAGTTTTACATTTGTTTCATAATGCCACAAATATATTTTGTTGATGGCGAGAGATATATGGGCAGTGTGTGGGAATTCAGAGATTTAATTATCTGAAGATACCCGCACACTCACACCCATCCCCTGAGGGGATTTCAATATCAACTTCTTAAACTATGAAATTTACAGTGAACTATGCATATGTAGCAAATCAAGAACTACATGCAGCCTACCGTTATTAACCAAGGAATCGCATTACATGTAAGAAATTAAAGCCACTAAATTAAAAGGAGGAAAAAAATTCATTAACTATTTACTATGGACATATTTTCTATCGAGCTTCCAACTTCATTTAAATCGTGTCAAAGAATTACATAACACATAAGAACTTCGTGTTAGAATTTCCAATCACACGTAAGAAATTCATGTTATAATTTCTAGTCACTACATTAAGAGAATTACATCAAGTAATTAGAGGAAATGAATGAAATGGAATCAACCAAAGTTACAAGAAAAGCATTTACAAAAGGTAATTCAAATGCAGAGGGCGAGGTTCATGTGCTAGAAAATAGCAGGCAAAATAAGAGAAGTAAAAGATCGAGCAACATAATACCGGTTGAACTTTTTAGAATTCAGCACTCAATTAATTAATGGGTAAATTCCATTCAGCACTCATGGGTAAATTCCATTCTCAGTAACCATATTTTACTCTAGTGTCAACAGGCAACTGTACTTCAATTTGATTTAATCCTGTTCAAGTGCTAGAAAATAGCAGTCAAAGAGAGGTAAAAAATTGCGAAACAAAAGGCCAGTTAAACTTTTTAGTAACTATGCTTTAATATGATGTTAATCCGGTAATTATACTTTAATTTGGTTTCAATCAAGTAACTACACTTCAACAATTTTGTTCAATTCCATTGACAGAAATCGATAATGTAACAGCCAGTGATGATTGTAATCCCACAAAACAGTTAATTGTTGACGTGAAATATGTATTTCATTAAAATAAATAATGCACTTCATTTATTGATTACCAGTTTATCAACTTTCGTCGGTCAAGTGACAATTGGAAGGAGTTATCAAAATGAAATCAAATTAAAGCGTAGTTACCCAATTGAACAAAAAAGAAGTACAATTACCTAATTGTAAAGTATAGTTACCGCAAATGGAATTTACCCATTTAATTGTCATTCTCTAAAAGTCAGGCAATCCAGATGAATAAAGAACAAATAAATAAAAGTAAGAATCTGATAAAATATTTGCACAAAATTAGAACGTGGACAAATTAACTATCTAAACTATAAGATTTATAAAAAAAAATGAAAACGAAAGAAAGTGTTAAGAACCACAAGGTCATATTCATAGAGCTTAAGATGGGATATATCTTCATCTATTATTGAATTTTCAACTAAATAAGCATCCCCTTTTTCCTATCTTATCTCACTTTGTATCTCTTTTTTTTCTAATTCATTTGTCAAATAATGGTATTTTAAACTTCATAACCAAAGTTCAGAAACAAAAACTTACGATTCAAAGGAAACAATCACTTGATAAACAAGTCAAAGTAACAATTTTAAACTCCCGAGCAATCATCAAATACTCAGACATCAAAATTCATAAGCCAAAGATTATAATTTAAACTCCCAAAAAATCGAATCTTTATTGATAGTCAAAATCAAATAACCAGAACAACAATTTTGGAACCAAAATACAAACCCATTTCTGTACTTTCTTCAATAAGCTCACCAAAATCAATACAATTTAGAACGGGGTTTACAAATTCACCGTCCTAGAAAATCGAAAAACAATCACAATAGAAGTTCACGAGGGGGAATACTAGTACAATAAACACAAAATTTTCAATTTTACCTGCCATTTGACACCCCGGAATCGTTAGCTAGTAATGGGCGGAGAATGAGAGGATCTGAGGTGTAGAAAACTATGGAAGGCCACCTAATGGCGAGTAGGTGAAGATTTTATATTGATGATTGATGACGTACACTAAGTTGGCTGATGCGACTTTAGTTAAAAAATTCGCTCTGATAACAGCGACTTAGCAAAGTAGGGAGGGGAAATATCCAGTTTTAAGCATATTATTTTTCCGCTGAACTGGATATTTCATATACTAGTAATAAGCACGTGCGTTGCACGTCTTATATATCGAACGAATGATGTGCGTAGTATTTTTGAA
>CAIGRP010118040.1:0-28457 GCA_903798385.1 Fraxinus cuspidata
AGCCCGTGCCTAGATCCGCCCCTGTTGGTGTTGAATATTTTCTACTTATGTGCTGAGGAGTATTTGAAACAAATACCTTGTTTTTCTCTGTCTACATTCTCATTTATGCTCAAAGCACTCGGTGGACGAATTGGTTGATTACTTTATATTGGGTTAAAAAACTTATACCTTCATAGGTTATACTCATTTTCCTCTTGGATGAGATATAAATTTTGGCCTTTTGTCAATAAATTTAAGTTTTTTTTTCCCTTCATATTACAGCTCTCCCCATGCAGTAAAATTGCAATTAGTGCTAACACCTACTTGTTTTTCTTGGTCAAAACAACTTGTGGAGGCATTTGGCAATGCAAGAACTGTTACAAATGGTAATTCAAGGTATTGTCTATGGCATTTTATATCAGAATTTTTATTTATTTATTATTATTTTTTTTTATGTTATCAAGGAAATGCAATCTGTTTAAGTTCTCTCATAAAGTAAAAAACTACTAATTTTCATGGTTTAAGCATAATGTTTGCATACTCTTTGAATTTGAAGCAATTAATGTGTCAATCTGAAATCCTATTTTCCAATTGAGACATTATAGAATTTCAAGGTCATGTTTATCATACAATAATTTCCAATACCTCATTTATTGTTCATAATGGAGTTAATAAAATCTCCTAATTGAACAATGAAGATTCACAATGCATGCATGGAATGGTTTTATAAGTTTAGTTTTCCTCAAGCAAAGTAGAAATTCGTGACTAATTTATAGGAAAAGTCGAAGATATGATAGATAAGGTTACTAGAGATTCTGAACTATTTGAAACTTTTAACTGCGGAACATTATACAAAGATGACCTCTTAGTTTCAGATTATAATCCATCTTTTTGAATGAATCTACACAACTTTATCTCATGATTATTGTAAAGCTGCCTCAAAATCAAATTTATGGAAAATTTTTCACTGAAGTGCACCCTATTATCCAATTTTGTGCGTTTAGTATTCTGAATTTAAAAATAGCACAAATTCCATCCAAAGTCAAATATTTTCACCTTTCAATCAACCTAATGCAACTTGCCCCAAAAAATTTGTCAAATTGATAAACAAATCGCTAAGGAAAATGACAGGCGTGGTTAAACAGTATAAAAAAATTGGGAGAGTGGTACTTGCGCATAAGAGTATAAATAGCTTGTACTGAGTGACCTGGGTGTGGACCATAAATGTATCACCTCTATCTCTTCTCCTTTTCATTATTTTGACTATACTTTGGATTGGTAATGATGGTGATGGTGAGATTGAGAAAGCAATGGTGAGAATGGTTTATGTGGGCAAACAGAATTTGTTGGGAAAGTTGGGTTAAAGTCGGATTGTTCGTTTGGGTTTATTGGTTGTAAGCTCTTGGGTTTCTGTTCTAGGACGATGATTTGAGGTTGTTGTAGCAGTTCGGGGCGCTGGTGTGGAAAAGGTGATGGCTTTTCGAACTGTGAAATAGAGGAGTGAGTCTGATATATGATTCGACGGGGTAAATGTATGGTTGTCAAAATCTGGTGGTTGTGTATATAGTATTGTGGTAGTGCGGTGGCAATGGTTGGAGAAGACAGCGGAGTTGCTAGGGTTTGGTGTAGGTAAGACGTCGATGGCTGCCGTGGAAATGAAAACCCCGAATGTAGAAGAAAAGATTTTCAAATCTAGAAAGAAGAAAGAGAAAAACGAGGAAAGAAACGACAATAAATAACTATTCTAAAAACCATGAGAACACTATGATATTTCTAACGATTCCCCACCCAAGAAACCAATGGCTGAGTCGGCCAAAAATCAGGCTTGTGAACCGACCAAAATTCTTATGGCTTGTTAGTTGGAAAAATTTGGCTTGTCGGCTAATCAATTAAATCTGACCTGTAAATAGTACGACACATCCACCTCTTTTACTTTTAGTTAGATATATGTCTAATAGCCATTTGAACTGTATACTCTTTCTTTAATTATGTAAAATGGTTAAATACTCGGAGGTCCAGATTTCATCATCTTCAATACAAGATTTGAAGAATTTGTGTACGATCAAACTTAGTTTCCCGAAGAATTTATGTTCTTGCTTCAAAATTGTGAACATTTATTGGAGCCAAAATACCTTCCAATCTAAATGTTTTATTCAATTGTCATTTCATTTTCTCGAGGTCATTAATTTACAAATGCAACTTAGAACTATATTATTTTCTTCATTTGAAACTATATTTCACGCACTAATATTACTTTCAACATAACTCCACCATATAGGTGGCCGTTTTGAATTATGCTTGTTCGCAAATGTGGGCTTTCACTAGGCCAATTATAAAGTTCACCCGCCCAACTTCATTCATAGTATATATGTTCAGCGGCCACAGCATACTTGTGCGTTTTTCACTACACAGGTGGCCTTTACAGAATTAGGCCACTGCAATTTCTCTTCGGTTTGATTTCTCTCTTTGTTTGAAGTATTACAGTTTTCTTAAAACTCTAACCATTTTTACTCGCATTTTCTATTCTAAATATTGTTAACTCGATCTTTTTCTTTTGCTTTTCTTGTTCATGAGTGTAGAAAATGGCAACTTTAGTTGAGAGGCTTCGGGTTCGAACTGATCGAAGGCCCATTTACAATATAGACGAATCGGACGACGAGGCTGACATTTTTCCGAAGAAATCTGGTTCTGCCCCCTGTCGGGAGAAAATTGAGAGAATTAAGAGGCCTGATGCGGTAAATTTCATCTACTTCTTGTTTACCCTATCTTATATGCCGTTATATTTATATATAAACATGTGGGGGCGCTATTTTAAGGCAGAAATACTATGGGTCATTGAAGCTTTTTAATAAGCAGTACTGTTACCGATATATTTGTTTGGTGAACTCTACAGTAGCTTCATGTTTGAATTATTTTTTTATTTTTTATTTTATACTTCTAAGAATGGGAAGTACTTATTAAGGTTTGACATACATACGTTTGATGAAAATATACTTATAAGCACAATGAAACAACCTTTTATTCTGTTTCTTTTGGCTGCTTATTGCGGTGGCCCAAGACCTTTTTATAAATATTGAAGAAGGAAGATTTTGCAATTTTTTCAGGTCTTGAATGACTTACCGTAACTTATTTGCAGTTGTATTCATGTGTAGATTTGTGAGAGCACTTTTTTATTGCAGAAATGCTATGGCTCATTTGAAGCTTAAAAATTTTCATAAGCAGTATTGCTATAAATATATACGTTTGGATATTTCTTTACTTCTAAGAATGGAAAGCACTTATAAGGTCGGACAAACATATTTTTCATGAAAATGCTCTTATAGGCACAATCAAGCAGCTATGCTATTTTTTCTGGGTGCTTATTGCTGTTGGCCCTTTTATTAATATTGAAGAAGATTTTTCATTTTTTGCTGCTCTTGAATGACTTTCCTAAGGAAGTCCTTCTACTAGGGATTATTAGTTAATGCTATTTGATGAAAGTGAATATCTGTCATTAATGTAAAGATGCCGCTGCTAGTTACTGCTGTTTCTGCCTTGGTGCTTCCAGCGCTGAGCTGTAAGGAGATAATAACCCTCAGTTGATGTTAGAAGTGTTGATGTTGGTGCACGTAACATTATACTAGTTGTTTTACTGGTTTGATAATGTTTTGTAGAGCTGCTGAAAATTGAGTGGACAAATATTAAATTTTTTAATGTAAAAATATTTCAGGTAAATGTGTTCTGTTTATATATTTTCATAGTCAAAATCAAGATAAACTCATAGCCATACTTAGCTGAGATTAATTTAGTTCGAAGGATGACAATGGATTGTGTAGCTCATTGTCTTCAAATCATATCTTTGTTTCATTTTGAATTCTTTGATTTGTTTCAAATGTGTGTATACATATTCTTGAGGTACAACCTTTTTGATAATTGGTCTCTATAGTTTCTTATATCATCATTGAAGAGTTTTGCATATCATTCAAATGTCAATGCATAAATCTTTGAGTTTACAACTTATCCATTGGGGCTTGCCTAGCCTAATATTGCGATTCTGGTGAGGGAGCTAAATGGCCGGCAAAGCCTTCACCATATAGATCAGTCTTGAGACAGATATCAGAAGTTAAAGATACAATAACTGATAACAAGAGCGAAACTAGAATTAAATTTTAGGTGGGCTGAAGTGTAAAATAATAGTGTTAAAAAATAAAGAATTTATACAACACCTACATTTAGATACCAAGAATTTTAAATTGTAAAGTCAAAAGAAAACTGTGAATAAATCCTGAAACTTGATGAATATTTGATCAGGAACGTGGCCTCAACAATTTAAAAGTCATAAAGCGAAAAACTGGAGGTGAGGAATGCTTAGAAAATACATACGAGAGTGTAGAGAACATGAGAAGAATGTGAGAAGCCTAGAAGGGGAGGGAATTGAGAAGGGCCTAACGATGGGGTGGGAAAGGGAAAAAAAAATTGAACGCTAATTAGGCCAAATTGACTAAATTTAAGATGCAAACAAAACTAAATTCTGGCCACCTTTTTTATCCTGGGCTAAAGCTCGATAGTATGGTCCAGCCATGACTGATAATCCATGTTGCATGTAAGCTTCAACTAGGGTAACTTGTCCGAGTCTAACACGTGCTGGATACTAACACTTCTCGGTCATTCAACCGTGGCCATTTTTTTCTTTATAGAAAAAGTTTTATAATTTTAACTCAATGTTATTATTAAATAACAAATAAGTATTCATATTTAAAAATTTTAACAAGAAATTATTAGGTATAAAACTAAATTTATACCTTAAAAATTAATAATTTTAAAAAATTTAATTGACTAGTCGTGTCAATACTTTTTTGAAAAATCACGTGTTGGTATGACAGACATACATGTTTGTGTCATTACATCATAGCTATTAATGCATAGCAATTTCAAATTTCCTTTTTTTCCTGTTTTCTGAAATAAGCATTCTCTGCAGTGAATTCATAATAACTATACACACGCACACCAAAATATCTTTTAATGCCTTTCAGGACTAGCAAATTTTTGTATTGACTTGTTTTGGTATGTCTATTAATTTTTATATATTAACTCGTTCTGTCAATAGAGGGACGGTTCATGTCAAGCTTGTGGGAGGGATGACAATCTATTGAGCTGCGAAACATGTACTTATGCCTACCATCCCAAGTGTTTACAATCACCACTGAAAGCTCCTCTCTCTGGCAGCTGGAAGTGTCCTGCATGTGTATGTTTATATTAACTTCTCATATAAATCTAGATTTGGGAACTGAGATTATGTTTCATTTTATCTTAATTCACAACTAGTTTTCACAGGTTAGCCCTCTGCATGATGTGGATAAAATACTTGACTGCGGGACACGTTCCAGTGCTGCAGATGAGAGTGGTGTATCCAAGCTGGGCTCTGAGCAAATCTTTGTGAAACAATATTTAGTGAAGTGGAAGGGACTGTCCTACCTCCACTGCACATGGTAGATCTTTCATACTAATTATCTGAACTGAATTATTTGGAACAAGTGCCTTTTTTATCCTTTCTGTTGGAGGCAAATTCTAATTGAACTTGCTAGTGTGATAATACTTTCTCCGTCTCTTGTTATTGCTCCACTGTTTAACAGTTTCAGTATTTTATTTTTTTTTGGTAACTAGATACTGTATTAATTAATTACAATTGGGTAATGTAATTAGTTCAAGTCATTTTTTTGGCTGAAATTGTGAAACTTCGAAGTATGGCCCTTTCCATTTAGCTCCCCATTTGGTCCCCATTAAAATTATAATATATTTTTCTCTCTTCTTTTCTACCACACATTATCCAATAAATAATATTACATGTAAATCAAGAACTTTTCCTTTTTCGGCCACCCGTTCTCCAAAAAAACACTATTCCAAAAATGATAATACCAAATAATGGGGCCAAACGGGGGGCTTAGATTAATATAACCGCTGTATATTATAATAATGTAATTGCTTGTGATGTCATTCCTGAAATCATTTTCACTAAGAAATGTAGAATGTCACTGCATTATTGCGACATAGTAATATATATATATATTTATTTATTTATTTATTTAAATAGTTTAGTGCCCTTGTTCTCAATTTTTTTTGCTGTATCTTCTTTACAATGTTGCAGGGTGTCAGAAAAAGATTTTGTTACAGCATACAAGGATAATCCTCGTTTAAGAACGAAAGTAAACAACTTCAACCGTCAAATGGATGTGGTGAACAACTCCGAGGATGAATACGTTGGTCTGCGACCTGAATGGACTACTGTTGATCGGATTCTTGCGTGCAGGTTCATCGACCGATCTTTGATTTGTTGGAATATTTCATGTTTGAATTTTATGAATATTTTATTTTGGAAATTAAAACTATATAATAATTTTGCCATTACCTTTTTCTTTGCATTGTTTTGGGTTGTGCATTTTCAGTCACTTGACAGAACTTGGATTATTTTAAAAACATGTACTTGTTTATCTATGCTTCTATAGCTCTTTTTCAAGCTTAACTTTATATTTGGAAGCTGTGAGTCTGTCTCAAACGGGGCATATGATTGCTCAAACACGCTGAATTGTCATACACGTGGTGGTATAGATATGCAGCATGTTGTATGCTTCAACTTGAATTTCAGAAGGCTGAGGCTCCAACTGGACCTCCATTTTCTAAGTTAACATGGGCCCATTATCAAATTGAAGTATAATGAGGTTGTCAACAAAAGGATTGCTGATGAGGTGGGAGAGGTTAAATGCTGTTTTCAGGCGTAGTATATCAGTGATGCACTTGATGTACGTTGTAAAATAGAGTAGTGGAGCTTGGATCAGCCAATTTAAGAAGTCCCAGATAATGGATGGCCAACTGTTCCTGGCTAGAACTTGATTTCATCAGCTTGTTCTTTTCATGTTTAACATTCTCTTCCTAGTATTTCACTCTCATTTTTTTGGGTTTGATCATTCATTGGATATTATTCTCAGTTTAGATGTCAAAGCTTTGTTGAGGCCACTTTAGGAAGTCATTAGGCAGAAGAAAGTTTCCTTGAGTAGGGCAGAAGAAAAGCAAATAGCTGTTTAAACTGGCATGTATTTGATTTGAGCTTTTGTTTTGATATTGTTGGACTTTTAGCCTTTCATGGGCATTAAATGTCGTATAAAGGTTGAATGCCGTCAATCGTACAATCTAGGTGGCTCAGGCATGTTTTGTACTCAGAATGTGCTTTGCCACACATTAAGAGGTTTCACCAAAATATCACCCCTCCTCTCCCATTTCCTCATTTTGAGTTTTAACAATTCCTTGGGTACGCATTGATCTTGTTGGTGAATATGTTGATAGTTCAAACATTTGACAGTAATGCCATTTCTTAATTATGTCTTTATGCTGAATGTTATCATGTCATAATGATTATCAGGGGAGGAGAAGAAGAGAAAGAATATCTTGTGAAATGGAAGGAGCTTTCATATGATGAGTGCTATTGGGAGTTGGAATCGGACATTGCATCTTTTCAGGAAGAAATTGAAAGATTTAAAAGGATCCAGTCTCGTTGTGACAAAACATCTAAAGTAAAGCAGAAGATCAGTGCTCGTGATGCCACAGAATCAAAGAAGAAACTGAAAGAGTTTCAACAGTATGAAAGCAGTCCTGGTTTTCTTCCTGGAGGTACATGCACTCTTCAAAAGTTTTAATTTTATTGAAATTGTGCATTTAATTTCCTTTTCTGACATCATCACAATCTGTTTCAAATGAAGGCTCATTGCATCCATATCAGCTTGAAGGTTTGAATTTCTTACGTTTTGCTTGGTCAAAACAGACACACGTGATACTGGCAGATGAGATGGGACTAGGTATTATATAGTACCTTTCAGTTCTATCATCCTTCCTCTCTCCCACTTTCTCTCTCTCTTTCCGTGGCAGAATTTTATAGCTAGATTATTATATTGGTCTTTGCTATAAGTTATATGTTTGTCTGTCTGCAGGCAAAACAATACAAAGTATTGCATTTTTAGCCTCTCTTTTTGAGGAAAAAATCTCTCCGCATCTTGTAGTTGCTCCACTTTCAACATTGAGGAACTGGGAACGTGAATTTGCCACATGGGCTCCTCAAATGAATGTTGTAAGTATGCAGGATTTTTCTGGTTTTCGTTAAAATAGGTTTTATGCATGCTTGATCAAGAGTTAAACTGCTGCAGGTGATGTATGTTGGCACTGCCCAAGCTCGTTCTATGATCAGGAAATATGAATTCTACTATCCTAAAACTCAGAAGAGCAAGAAAAAGAAATCCAGTCAAGCTGTCAGTGAAAGCAAACAAGATAGGATAAAATTTGATGTCCTTCTGACATCATATGAAATGATTAACGTGGATACAACTTCACTAAAACCAATAAAGTGGCAGTGCATGGTAAATCTATGCATGCTTCAGTGTATTATTTGTGTCCATTTATGGCTCTCTTAAAATTTACTGGCTTCTCCATGTAGATTGTTGATGAAGGTCATCGCCTCAAGAACAAGGATTCCAAATTGTTTTCTTCGTTGAAGCAATACTCTACTAGACACCGTACCCTATTGACTGGAACACCCCTTCAGGTTTATCGACAAATTCCATTATAATCTGTGCAGGGTCTCAGCTGCTGTTCTGTTGTTTTTGTCTTTCAGAATACATTTGATCTAGATTTTACCATAATGGAAGTGTTTCATTATTGCTTCATTAGCCTACGTTCCATTATTGTGATTATAGTAAGAATTACTGATGTAATTGTTTATGCAATACCCTACTTAACACTACTTTATCCGAGTTTGTTGTACGATTTTGGTGTAGTTTGGGCTTTGGATAAATCTACTAGTAGAAGTAAGAATGTGTTTTTACTCTAGTAATCTCATTTAGTTATTTGATTGTATTATAAATAACTCACGAGCGACAACTAAATCCTTCAACTTCAGTTGATGTTGCTCTTATTTACACAAATCAATCCATCTTATCTTTTTGGCTAAACAGTTTTGAATGTTTGCTTCTTTCCAAATCCATGTTAGTATTACTACTGTGCTACAGCATCTGAACTGTTTAGTCTGTCTAACAAATTAATTATCAATCTGATGTTATTTTACTTCTCTTTGGGGAGGATTTCCCCTCCCTTTGGCATAACCTTTCCCGAATACATCATTTACTGTATGCCAGCTGATTAGCATTAATTACTTCCTAGTTCTATTTAGTTCCGTTCTTCAATAACCATAGGCTTCCTGTGTTTCAGAACAACTTGGATGAACTTTTCATGCTTATGCATTTCCTTGATGCTGGGAAGGTAAGTGTTGTGCGACTTCTTTGAAGCTACTTTATTTCTGAACCCTGATGTTATAATTGTCATTTCCTTTATATGGCAGTTCGGTAGTTTAGAGGAGTTCCAGGACGAGTTCAAGGATATCAATCAAGAGGAGCAAATCTTGAGGCTTCATAAAATGTTGGCACCACATCTCCTTAGAAGTATGTTTCTATAACTTGTCTTGTGATTTTGAATTGGTAGTTTTAATCTGTAACTTTTTTTATTGGTACCCTTTCCCCCATTACATCAACTTCCTTTAGCGTAGTGTCCCAGTATGATTCCTTTTGTTGGTTGACTGGATTGCTTATGAAGTTACTTTCGATGTCTTATATAAATGCAAATGAGATGGTTAGCATTCATAGTTCTGTTCTTAGCTATGGAGGTATTGTTATTTCTATGTTCTTTGGTAGGCCTTATTTACCCTAGGTTTTTGATAAGTTGCAGATGTACAAGGGTTTGGTAATCTCTAATATTCTTTTGTGTTGCTTTGAATTGTTTTAGCTGTGAATCATTCTCCCTTTCTGATTATAGGAATGAAGAAAGATGTCATGAAAGAGCTACCACCTAAAAAGGAACTGATTTTGCGTGTAGAATTGAGCAGCAAGCAGAAGGAATATTACAAAGCAATTTTGACTCGTAACTATCAGATACTAACTCGCAAGAGTGGTGCCCAGGTGAGTTGACATGTTCTTGTATGTAATTCTTAGTATGATATAATGAAACCTGTCATCTTATTTTAAAAAAACTTCTAATCTACTTGAACTTTGTTGATTCTTAGATTTCCCTTATAAATGTGGTTATGGAACTGCGCAAGCTCTGTTGTCACCCCTTTATGCTGGAAGGTGTTGAACCAGAGGACAATAATGAGTTTGACAAGTAAAATGTTCATTTGACTTCAAATTTCTCATATTTATTGTTGATAGATTAGAAAATGGGTTTGCTTAGCTAAAAATGAGAATTCATATGGGAATTACTGGAATGCTTGTTGAAGTTGTGATATGCAGCACCTTGAGCCTTATCTTGATGGACTTCATCTTAAAAAATGGGAAGATGTGCTTGTTGCTTTTAGATTCAATTATTTTCTCAAACTTGTTTTTGTATCACTTTTTTTATAGTCACTACTACTGCTAATTCGGAAAATTATATATGTGGCAGGCAACTGCTGGAATCCTCTGGAAAATTACAACTTTTAGACAAGATGATGGTCAAACTTAAAGACCAGGGCCACAGAGTTCTGATATATACTCAATTTCAGCATATGTTGGATTTATTAGAAGACTATTGTAGTCATAGGGTATGAATGGTGAATTAGGTTTATTTAATTTAATTTACATATGAGAAGAAGGTATCTGGAAATATGATCTGAAACTCTCTTTTATTTGTCAGAAATGGCATTATGAAAGAATAGATGGAAAGGTTGGTGGAGCAGAAAGACAAATTCGAATAGATAGGTTTAATGCAAAGAATTCATCCAGATTTTGTTTTCTTCTGTCTACTAGAGCTGGTGGTTTAGGCATAAACCTTGCAACTGCAGACACAGTAATCATATATGACAGGTGAAATTTGCAAGTTATGGTTCAATGGCATTTTCTCCTCCTGAGTTATCGGGAATTCTACGCTGTATCAATTTCTTTATTTTGTCCGTTCTCACTTGTGTATGGTACATTATTGGTAGATTATATCTACTGGTGGATGGACTTTTAATGAGCTTGTTTAGGAATTTTTTGGGTTTTTTTTTTTCTCTTTTTCTTTTCTGTATGCTCCTTTATGTTCCTCGCTTTCATCAATACAACTTATTCTTTTAAACATACATCAAATAACTTTTTCCCTGCTGGATGATTAAACTCAATATTTCTGAAGGATGTATTTAGACCTAGGTGAGTGATGGCTATCAACTGAAATAAACTTGTGTAGTTGCATAACTGAAATTGAATTTTTTTTCCTAGCTGCTTTCAAAGCTATTGCATCTGAGCAGAGAGAAGGATAATGTCTGAGGAAGTGTAATGGTGGGTGCCAGAGAGAAGGATTTATACTGCACACATTACTTAAACCGGTTCTAGAAAGTCATGTTAGGACGAATTAAGAAATCGAATGTGAAAGAGAAAATACAAAGAATTGAAAGAATATAGAAATCATTAAGGACATCTATGATGGAGCAGTTGTAAGTGAAAGATGTAGGGGTACTTAGCAGTAGAGATTTCCCTTTCAATATAGGCTTGTATCAAGGTTTTGTCTTAGATTTTTATCTTTTCGCACTTGTCATAGACTAGCTTAAACAACATATTCAAGCTGAGGTCCCTCGGTGTATGTTCTTCGTTGATAAGACAAAAGAAGGGTTAAATCACAAGTTAGAATTTTGGACAAGTAATTTACTGAGAATGAGACCACCAAGGATAGTAGGGTTACTGTAGGATATCACTTTAACTCAAAAGGTGATTGTTTCTGTAATCTAGTTGCTTTATATCTCTCTATAGATCTATTTGAATTTTTTTGGAAACTTCTAAAAACATTATTTGGTACTGCCAATCGTGTCTGCCTAATCATTACTAAATTATTATTGAATATGCATTCCCAGCAACAATAACATACATTAATAAACTTTTTTGTCAATTAGTGGTCTCCCTCGTGCTTGCATATGTTGATCCTTTGTCATAGCCTGTTGATTGAACCTCAAAATTTTGCAGCGATTGGAATCCTCATGCTGATTTACAGGCAATGGCAAGAGCTCATCGACTTGGACAGACGAATAAGGTTAAACACTTCTTCACAGAAGAATCTTCTTGTTGCCTCCATGGCTTATGCATATGGTTGCAACTTTTTACTTCGTGCAGGTAATGATTTACAGACTTGTAACACGAGGAACCATTGAGGAAAGGATGATGCAGCTGACTAAGAAGAAAATGATTCTCGAGCATCTAGTTGTTGGAAAGCTCAAGACACAAAACATTAATCAGGTATAGATAGTCTGCCTAAATATACATTAGTAAAACTGTCAATTTCCGCAGGGAAAAAAAAAACTAGTTTCTTTTAACAATCTGGTTAGTTCTTTCCATTTGTCTTTTAACATTGTCCTAAACTACTAAATGATATATGATTTTATCACATGAAAGCTTTTGCTGAGTCGTAAGAGTATAATGTAGTAAATGGTTTTGCTTTTTGTCAAATTTACAGTATTAATTGTCAGTATGATAATCCATAATTAAAGCACTGCTTTAATGAATATGAGAAACAAGTTGAGAGTATTTTCTATTTGCAGAATTATTTACAAGTTACAATACATTGTCTCAATATCTTCAATGACCTCTCAACCTATGCATTTTATGGGGGTAGTGTAATATCTATTATCAGAACCATATATGTTGATCTTAATTAAAACAATATAAGAGAAAAACATAAATTGGATGCATGATCTTACATCCAGGTACTATCACAGTTGCATGAAATTTATATTTTGTTGGAAGGTCATGGTTGCACACACTTTTGATATATCCTTTCATTCTCATTGTTAGTTTCTATTTTAAGACAATTATAAGGACATCTTCTGAGGTAACTGTCCCGACTTGTATTCAAAAAAATTATAAAGATTCCCTGTGAGGTTTATTTTGCATAACACATTCTCCCTTTTACGGTTTTAGGCTTTTTTCATAAAAAAATTGTTTTAAGACCTAAATCTTCGTACAAAGCAAAAAGAGAATAAAAATCATCTTCCTCCATACCCCAAGCTAGTCTCCACTCCCCAGCAACCAAGCACCCTAGGGGAACTGGCTACGTTGGGGAACTGGCCTGGGAGGGCCTGTGGAAGATGACTCTTTTTAAAAAAATATATATATATTAATAATAAATCATAATAGTAGGGTAGGTATTAAGCATTTTTCTCCTGAAAAAGGCGGCCTTAAAACTGGGAAAGAGGGAATTTGTTGTGCAAAACGGATCTTAAAACGGCTTCTCCATAATTTTTGAAATGAGGGGAGGCGTCTTTGTTATTTAGTTACCTTTATTGGAGTCCCTTTTTATATCTCTTTTTATTTCTTACGACATAATGATTTTTAGCTCATTCTGTATTATTTTATATATTAAATGAAGCAACAATAATGTGCACGTCTACCTCAAATCACAATTTAGGTTTAAATAATGCTGCATGAAAATCTAAAATGTTAGCCATTTTTATCCACATGCAACTCACCTTCATTGTACTATTTTCAAAAATCTCTTAGCAATTATACGTCCAGTTCTTAGTTTGGTTTGAATTGGACTAACCTATTGCACCAAAAACGCCGATCTGTTTTTCATTACGCATAATAAAATTGGTACCCTCTTATTATTATTATTATTATTATTAGAGAGAATTGCAGTCAAGGTACCAAACCTTTTATTTTATTGCAGACTTGACCCAAACTTTTCATTTGTGCACCCACGTTACCAAACATTTCAAAAATTCTCAAGTGAAATCCAATGAGACAGATTCTGTCTGGCTGACCCCAAAATTCATCAGTTGACTTCGAAAATGAAAATTTTTATAATTTTTCCCAAATAAGGCAAGGGAATTTTCGATAGAGCACATTCTCCCTATTAAAATCAAAATTAAAAAATAACCACCCACCACATCTCTTTCCCTAACCCTTTCACCCCAAAACTAAAACCACACCCACCCAGCCACCATCGCCATCACCGCTGCCTTAGAATTAACAACCATTGACACCACCACCACCACCAGACCCAACTCCACCTCAAAAGTTGGCAAAAAGAACCATAATCCCACCCTTACAAAAAAACCCAAGAAATTTTGGCTCCAAAATTCCTTACCAAATCACATAAGTCCAATTATGAAACCATCTTCCAAGAATTCCTTTTTTAATTTACAACACAGATGAGGCATGGAAGTCATTCAAGACTCTCACAAATTGTTCTTCTTTCCCTACTAAGCCCCTTACCAATTCTTTAATTACCCATTTGTGCTCATTCTCTGATAATCATAATCTCAAGAGGGCATACATGTTAGTATTTTTTGTGCTTGAAAAAAGTCCAAATTCGTTGGAGTACAAAACCGTAAAAGGCTTATTGGATTCTATGAGGATTGCCAACATTGGTGCTCCTGCTTTTGGGATTTGGATGAATTCACTGAGCGGGGACTGAGAAAGGGGAGGGGTAGGGTTCGACAAATTAACTAGGTTTGGGATTTGGATCGGAATTGGATGATAAAAGCATTTTAATTGGGGGGAGGGGGGGTGGAAATGGGAATTGAAGTTGTCATAAAATGGCTTGAGAATGGTGACAAAATGAGGTGGCGACAGAGGATGAGGGTAAGAAGTGTGACGCTGCTCTTGTGCTACACGGTGGAAGGTGTCATGTGGTAGTAAAGGTGGAGGGAGAGGGAAGAAGATACTGGTGCCGAATATGTTTAGGGGCAGAAGGTGGATTTGGTTGTGGCTGGTAGAGGGTAGGATGGTTTGGTGGGTGGGGTAGAGAATGGAGGAAGATGAAAGCATTTTTTTAATTATTTTTATGTTAAATTGGAATAGACAATATTACCCTTACCCAAATGGTCAAAATTAGCAATTTTCCAATTTTTGAGGTCAATTAACAGCTAATATGATGAAATCCGTCTGATTGGACTTCACCTGCGAATTTTGAAAGGTTTGATCCCTTAGCTGCAATTCTCCTTGCTTTTGAAGACGACGAATTAAACAATATTGTATCTATTGTTAAAAATATTAACCTAAAACAAAAGATGAACAAGTTTTGGACTTTGAAAGTAGTTCAGAAGAAGACTTTACAATACATGAAAGGTTTTATACCAATAGACAAACTACCCTTCCAGGGATAGTAATTAGAAAACCTAGAAGAGAAGAAGTAAAGAATGAAAAGGAGGAAATTGGTACCTCTAATAATCCAAAAGTTCAGAATAAACTCTCAGAGAGAGAGAAGTTTAGAACTACATGAAGAATGTTGTTAAGAAAATCCTTTAGTGAAATTTTTTGAAAAATTTTCTTTTTCTAAAAACTTTGTTTATAGGGTTTTTTATATCTCTTGAAAATATATTTCTTCTTTTTGAAGATCTTTCTTTTCTTTTCATGTTTTTTAGGTGGTAGACACCCATATTGTCCTGGAATTCTGTTGAAATATTTATCACAACAAATTCTTGGATTTCTTGCCACAGCTTGTCTACTGTCTCTTACCAAAATACTTTCTTTACATTTGTCTGCAAGAAGATTTCTAGTAAGGGTAATTGTTAATCCTAAAGATGATTCAATATTAATATCGAGTCTTGGATCAACTTTGCTTTCTTTTTTTGAAATAGCATTATTAAAAAGTTCCATTACCTCATGATTAAATGGTTCAGGAAGTTTTCTAATAAAATTTTCAACCAAATTTGGCCAACTATCAGCTGGACAAATATAAAAATATTTTGAAAATTCACACACATAATTTTCAAAATAACACGTCACAAATAGAGATTTTCTCTAAATGATTCATTGTATCCGCAACTTCTATAGTTGTTCTCTCACTCTTAAAAGCTTCATAAGTTTGTCCTGTAAATTGCTTATATAGTTGTTCAACAATTCTTTTTATGAATTTTGGAATATTTGCCTCTGAATCTCTCCAGATTGCATTCTTAACTTGGAAGTCAAAATTTTCTAGTAAAGATCTTGCATTTCCTCTAGTACTAGCAAGTACATAATTCCAAGAGTTTGTTTCACTTCTGATAATTTCTTTATTAACTATCATAGCAACCATAATATGGCTATGCCATGCGTCAATAAGTCTTTCAGGTTCAAGTGTGCAATCTAAATGTGGTAGTAAAGGTGGAGGGATAAGGAAGAAGATACTGGTGCCGAATATGTTTGGGGGCAGAAGGTGGATTTGGTTGTGGCTGGTAGAGGGTAGGGTGGTTTGGTGGGTGGGGTAGAGAATGGAGGATGATGAAAGCATTTTTTTAAATTATTTTATGTTATATTGGAATAGACAATTTTACCCTTACCCAAATGGTCAAAATTAGCAATTTTCCAATTTTTGAGGTCAATTAACAGCTAATATGATGAAATCCGTTTGATTGGACTTCACCTGCGAATTTTTGAAAGGTTTCATCCCTTAGCTGCAATTCTCCCTTATTATTATTATTATGAAGCGTCTAGGATAAATGTCACAGTCTGTTTGTTTTATATTCATTAGAAGTTTCTAGCAACTCAGACATGGATAAATGCATATTTATTCAAAAAACTTGTCTCCGAAGATTCTTAAACCTGACCATGTGGGGGTAATAACCATTAGATTTTGATCAAAGCTGATAAATAACATTGTGGGTACTTTCTATATGAAATCTAAAATTTATAATGAGAAGAGGAGGTTGAGTTACAGCAACAGTTGCAATAGTGATTCAAGACATTCCTTATGGAGACCTGACTCTGAAGAACTAGAATATAGAGTATAGATCTGATGTAATTACTGTAACTACTCGAGTTTTTATACCAAAGCCGTTAGTTTACGTAGTAACCGCTTTGGGTGGGCCTATGTCCACTTACTTCCTCATGTCTTTCTATCGCATTCCATAGTATTTGAACCCAAGATCTTTGCCTAATGAGAGATTTAAATTGAATCGTAGTACGAATTGGGCGGACACGATAGAAAGCCGTGAGAGGGTAAGTGAACATAGGCCCACCCAAAGTGGAAAGTACGTAAGTGAATGGTTTGGGTACGGAGACTCGAGTCGTTATAGAAAACGCGCATATTTTTTTAATGACTCAAGTCTCCGTACCCAAATCGTTAGCTTACGTACTTTCCACTTTGGGTGGGCCTATATTCACTTACCCCCTCACGGCTTTCTATTTGGTATTAGAATTCAACTTAAGTCTCTCATTAAGCATAGATTTTGAGTTCGAATCCTGAGGAATGCGATAGAAAGTCGTGAGAAGGAAAGTGAGCATAGGCTTACCCAAAGTAGACAGTACGTGAGGGTATAGAGACAATTATGAATATCTGAACAAAGGAATTTACGTGTCATACAACTACTAGGTTTTTTGTATGTTTAAGGTTGATGAGCATGATTATTGAATTAAATGGACATTTATACCAATAAAAATAGGTGACATACTGATGAGAGCATATTCAGGGGAAAATTGTATTTTTTCTGTGACTTATACGGTTAGTTCTGATTTGTACAACAATTCTTGAGCTGTCACTGATGAATTTAGGCCTGTGGAACGGAGAGGCTGCATGATGATAATTTTGAGAAGAACCAATATTTATAACACAGCCTTGCTTCTCAATATACCTGACATCATGAGTTCAATCTCCAAGTCCGTTTCCAGAAAGTTTACAAATATGAATTTGGAAAAAATGTGTAATCCTTGTGTGATAAACAGAAAGGATTATTCTTTTTACACTCAGATATGCAATGCTTGAAATGGTAAAATAAAGTGAAATATATAAATTGAAACAAATCTTGAAAAGGTAAAGAAAACAGGAACTGGACTGAGATGAGATTTTGACTCATAAATAGTTCTTGAAGACAAGCAAGAAGTATTTTTAGCGATTGCCCGTTGTGCATGTGAGCAAGCAAAATTGAACTTAGGAGTTGTTCTGGTGTATATGTACTTCTACTGATATTGATGAGAAAGTTTGGGTTATAGGGATATGTTATCTTTCTATTAGGCACGATTCAAAGATATTTTTTTGTCACTTAAATGTAAGCTGTACTCTCTTTACAGCTAACTTTAGTAAGAGTAAATGAGTTGATCTTTCGTCATGGGAATTTTGAAAACTTTATATCTGAAATTAATGAAGGGTTAGAAAAGTCTGAGGTTGATGGATAAATGCCCAATTAATGTGTACTTACCGAAATAGAAAATCTGGCTCTTTCCAAGTTAGCAAGCTCAAAGACAAGTCTCATTATCAACGATCCATTGAAAGTGCCTTTCTGCTTAATGCCTTCCCATCTTTCAACTCCTTTCTGTGCTTGTACTCTTTCTGCGCTCTTTTTTGGTCAACCAGAACTACACTGTAGCATAAAGGAAATGATCCTTGTGGTTATTTTTTGGATGATGTGAGATTGATGTTTCTGTTCTATTGTTCAACTTTGCCTCATCATTGGTATTACGACTCGTTCAGTGCCTCAGGCTTCATTGAGTTTCTTTCCGCCCATATTATAAATAATCTCTTAAAGAGCTTCCAATTTTCACTTTTACAGATATCGTCTCTCAAATTGTTTCATTTTATTTGCCCTTACAAAGGCATAAAATTCGTTATGAAGTGTACCTTCCATGTCCTTGAGCACTCTTAAAATTCTCATTTGAGACACTACAAGCAATGATATCACCTTAGCCAGCATTATCTTTGATCCAGAAATCATGGGGATAGTATAAATGGAAATTGAGAGGAAGTGGTTTGGCTAAATTCAAAGAATGGGTTAATTATGAAGGATTAAGAACCTCTGTTATCTGAATGTGGAGGCAACTCTTATTACAACGGAGTAGGAAAGAAGAATACTTATGGGATAAAGCCTTTTTTAGTTGAGTTGAACCTGGATCACGTGTTCAATGCTTCTAAGCAACCGAGAGAATACACAGCTGTTTATACACATCACAATGCATACTGGTATAAATGCCCTTCTTACAAGTGCATATTTGGCATTTTGAAGTTTATTACAGGTGGGCACTTCTGGTCTAGATCTTTGAAGAGTTTCTCTAGTTTACAATTGTCCATGAGTGAATGTTCTTGGGAGTTGTCGCAAGGCTATTTCTATATGGCGATTTAGATAGTTCTCGTGTATTTCCGTTAATCATCAAAATAATTCAGCAGCCTTTTCAAATTGTGAATAAAGAAATCAATTCTTACCTGATTGATAGTAGATTGTTTTTCTTGCTGAGCTGTTTCGGTTCTGATGTAGGAAGAACTGGATGATATCATAAGGTATGGTGCAAAGGAGTTATTTGCTGATGATATTGATGAATCGGGAAAATCTAGACAGATTCATTATGATGATGCTGCAATCGATAGGTAACATTTTTTCCTCCTCTATTATGTTTTTTTGATAGTAACCAATTTATTTCATTTCACAATTGAAGTTATTTTAATGTTAGGTTACTTAACCGAGAACAAGTTGGAGATGAAGAGGCTACGCTGGAAGATGAAGAAGAAGATGGATTTTTGAAGGCTTTTAAGGTTCATAAATTACTCCGATGTCATTTCTTTTGTTGTTTGTCTTGCCAATAATTATTTAGTTGTAGAACCACATAACAAATTATGTGTTCTTCCTATCTTTACATGTCATTTTTTCATAAACAGGTGAAATTTTTACCTTCAAATATCCCAAAATACCCTTCATCTTTCTTGCCTTTGTCCAAGGGCTCTCTCTCCAATCTGTATAGGTACCAAAAGATTCGTGCTAAACCCATTCAAGTTCATTTGTAGATCTACATCGTTTAAGTAAGGTGTGATTTTACCCTCTAAATTGTACCATCTAATATCTATATGTCATCCATGGATATAGATCTACAAAGCCATGCAAGTCCATATGTTGATCTACTTACTAGATCCTGTATCCAATATGAGTCTCTTTAGTAAGATTTACATCTTCCTCGGATTTTGTTCATATACAGATCCACCCAATTCCATCAATCCATATTAGAAGAGGGTTACAATTAGCATGCAACAATGTGAAAAGAATGAAGGGAGGGTTTTGGAATGAATAAAGGCACCAATATAAAGGAAGGGAATTCAGTCGAAACATCCTAAAATCAAGAGTAAAATTTAGCTGAGAGATTGCTTCTTGAAAGCTGACCATTTGCTGTCATTCATTTCTAGTCATTGTTCCTCTTATTATTATTATTATTATTATTATTATTATTATTATTATTAATAATAAAGTACCACCACAATCCCACTGTGTTTTAGGCTCTACCAAATCAGGATAGAGTGGGTTAGGATTACCTTATCATGATATAAACGAAAACAAATAAGTACAACGAAGAGGACAACCTAACCTCCATTACTATGGTATGAAGTTCTTGGGCAGGTGAAGGCGACTATACTTCTGATAGAAACATACCTCCCATTCTTCTCTAGTTAGTGAGTCAGCTACCTGATTTCCCTCATAATAGATATAGAAACAGTGTCCTAATCGAAAGAGACTAGGTGCCTGATCAAAAGAGACTAACTTGGATAGATCACAGACGTCCTTCAAGTGTAATGCAATGAACGATAGTTGTAGAATACAACTCTATCTATAACCCAAGGGACCAAGTCGATGTTCTATAAGTATCCCATCAAGAATGGCTCGTAGCTCGACCTTGAGCATAGGACCATAGGATGAGAAAAATTTACAAATACATCATTCAGGGTGATCCAAGTGATACCACCACTAGCAAAATCATCCCTGACACACTCATCAGTATTGATTTTGTAGGATCCCATCCATAGAGCGTGCCATTAAAGGAGGAGAGGGTGGGGGTGGGTGAGGGCATTACCAATAAAATGATGATATCCAAGTTCCTTTGCTAGCGCACAATCGAAATAAATGGCTTGTGAGAAGAAAGAAAATCGTCTGATATACTTGTCGTATGATCCTCCTATCCTCCATAGTTGTACCATGATGTTTTGCTTTATTCCTCGCAATTTATAAGAACCAAAGAATGAGTAAAGGAATGATAGTACAAATGTAGCCACTCTAAACAAACTTGAGAACTACCAACTCCAAAAGCGGTACTAAAAGTCCTTACATTTTCATCTCATAATAGGATTTACATTAGTATAATTTAAAAATAAAAAAATACAAATTCGTAAATTTACAACTGGTTTACATTCAATAGCAGTTCATAATCACAAATCCGTACATTTTCATTCCATCATAGAATGTTCCATCCCATTTAATTCGTGTTCGAACGGCAACACAATCATGAACTTATCAAATTGGTACCAAAGCAACCATTCTTAAAATTTATGGCTAGCAAGGAAAATCAATTGTGAGATCAATTGGGAAGGATTGAAGAAACGATGGAAGAGATCCAAATTAAATTGCAGTAGGGGTTAGAGTCGATGAGATTTGAGTATATCTGTGTGTGTGTGTGTGTGTGTGTGTATTTTATTTGAAACAACATTGAATTGCAATGCAAAAGGAAATGAATTACACCAGATGGTTAGCTTTCGAGAGGTTGTCTCACTCTCAAGTTTTACTTTTAATTTTTGGATGCCCTAATTGAATTTCCTTTCCTTTATCTACATATGCTAGTGCCTTTATTCATCTTTAAATCTTCCTTTCTCTCTTTCCGCGCTGGTGCTTGCTAAATATAACCATTTATGCCACATGGACGTCCTTCCATATGAAAGCCTATGGAGGTTTCTCTATCAGCCGCCCCTCAAAATTCACCATGTCGTCAAGCTGTTGAGAAATCATTGGGTTTGCATGGTTTTTGTAGTGCTTATCCCAACATGAGAATTTCTTGATTGCTTGGAGTCTTGCTCACCTTTGCTGCCTCCACTTCAACTATTCCGCCGTACTTCCCAGTTCTGCGTTAGGAAGCTATTTGATTGGTGGTCGGTGGAGATTTATTGGTGGAGGATAAAATGAATTTGGTACCTGATTGCAGCTGGTGATTGGGGTTCTGTGTAGTTAGTGAGCCTTTCCCTCAATTTGGGCTCAATCTGCTGTGGGCTGTGCAAGGAAGTGGTTTCTTTCTTCCGCCCCTTGGTCATTTTCACTGTGCAGGCCAGTTCATTAGGATTTATCACGTGAGTTTTAATTACGGATTGGAGTCATTTTTAAAATGGCCCTCCAGTATCAGTTTGAACTGCATTGGTGAGGCTAATACCTTGAATCAAAGCTAGCATTCCTTTTCCTTCCTTCCCAATTCCTGATTTTCCCATTTGTACATCATCAAATCAAACTTCTCCATCATGAGCTCATGAGCTACAGGGTCCTCAAATGTACCTTGGGAAATTTAGATCTCATTGGCTCTAACTTGGACTGCAATTCAATTTGGATCTCCGCCATCCTTTCTTCAGCTCCTTCTTCTAATTGCTTTTCCTCATTTGCCAATAATTTCCCCTAATGGTTGCTCGGTTACCAATTTGATAGGTATCTTTGCTTTTCTCGCGTACTTTCAATCTTACCCACGCTCTTAGATCTCTGGTCGAGATTCCATAGGATCTCACTAGATTTGGTTAAAAGCATCTCTAACATAAATGGTATCTCAAAATCTTGTCTGTTTTTATTATGGGATATCGCCAGGTTTTGCCAAATGCATCATCTAACAGAATATATTCCTATTCCTATGGAATTTAATGGATGATATGAACATATTAGTGAGATATAGAGCAAAATACTTGACAAATGTTTGAATTCGGAGTATACTAAGAAATCTCATTTTATTGCATTTAACATAGGAGACTTGGTGCTGATATTCTCTTTTCATGCTGGAAGCTGTCTTTGTAATGTATCTGTTAGTTCTATTTTACTCTTGGGGCATTATTTGGATGAAGCTCAATTCACTTGTATGTCTCAGGTAGCAAATTTTGAGTACATTGATGAAGCAGAAATGGCAGCAGAAGAGGAAGCATCAGCTTCACCAGCAGAGAATAAAACCTCAATAAACAATTCTAATACAGCTAGCTACTGGGAGGAATTGTTACAAGACAAATACGAAATGCAGAAAATTGAAGAATTTAATGCTATGGGCAAAGGAAAAAGAAGCCGTAAACAGGTATGTTTTAGCATGCTTGAGATATTGTTTCCTTATAGTTTATTTTGAGTTACTCGGTTGCTTAGATACTTAAGGTAAGAGTTGAAAATGAAGCGAATTATTGATTGTCATAAAGACCTTGTGCCCTCGTTCCAATCCTCCCACCGGAGGAATATGTACATCTTAAAGATCTTTGATAATGTGTCCAATCCTGAAATTCATTCGATACATATGCCCAGCAACAAGAAAAATAAATGCAATAGCTAGATGACGGACTTCTTTTCTATCCTTCCCTTCCTTCATGCTGAGTTCTATTCTTGCTATAATAATGGAGACATAATTGAAGAGTTTGTCTTGTAACGATAAATATGTGAAAGGATTGATGTCATTATATGTGAAAAGTTTGTACACTGGCTGTATTTACCATGACCCTCGTGGGCAGCTACGAAAAACTCAGGCAGAGTTAATATACAGTTTGGAAGCCACTCTTTCTCAGAGCCAGGTTTTGATCCTGGGACCTGTGGGTATGGACCAATCAGTCCCAGGTTTAGAAGGCTTACTTTTTTTTGTTGGTGGTTTCCAACAATAAAATTTAAAGAGAGAGTTCCTGTTTATTACGACTTATTAATCTGTTATCAACTTGAGCATATAGCTAATGAAGTGAAGATGACTTTAGATAATCTATAGAAGCTGCATGTTCCAAACACTATCTAGTGTAATTCAAGGGCCCTATAAATATAGTGGGGTCAGGACAGCTATTACAGCATAGAGTGCACATATTTTGGGAAAATTTCTTTAGAATCTGATATGTGATTGTGAGTAGTTGCTTTGAGTCCACAGATGATATAAAGTGGAGAGGTGGTGGTATTTTGATGCTCTGAAATTAGAAGGTGACGTGCACTTGAAGGAGAAGAGAGCCATAGGAGGGAAGGAAGAATATTTGGATTTCCCCAGTATTTTTATGCTTCATTTTTTNTTGGTGAAGATATCTTCCGTTTGCTCTTTTGTAGGAACACATGTCGTGCGGATAATTCCATAGTCCACCTTCTCTTTGATTAAATATCTATCAACTTTTACATGTTTGGTTCTATCATGTTGTACTGGGTTGAGAAAATTGTTGATCGCTACTTTGTTATCACAATAGAGCTTGATTGGAAATTCTACTCCAACATTCAGTTATTCAAAAAGTTTCTTTGTCCATAATCCTTCACATATTCCTTGTGCAACAATTCTAAGCCCATATTTGGTACACATAATTTTTTTCATTCTCATTCTTCTACTCATTTTCAACCACACATTCTTCAATAAAATAATATTTTTCATCACATCAATAACTTTTCCTTCCTTTTCAACCACACATTCTCCATCAATCTACTATTTCAGAATACATTATTTCAAAATAATGCGGGTCAAACACACCCTTAATGTCATAATACTTTGCTAATGGTGGTTTTGGCACCCCGTATAAAGAGCCCGTTTGAGTCTTATTTTTTGCCCAAAATGCATTTTCGAGTAGTATTTTGATGGAGAATTTATGGTTAAAAAAATAAGGAAAAGTTTTAGATTTGCATATAATATTATTTTAAACCACACATTCTTCAATAAAATAATATTTTCCATCACATCAATAACTTTTTCTTCATTTTCAACCACACATTCTCCATCAATCTACTATTTCAGAATACATTATTCCAAAATAATGCGGGTCAAACACACCCTTAATGTCATAATACTTTGCTAATGGTGGTTTTGGCACCCCGTATAAAGAGCCCGTTTGAGCCTTATTTTTTGCCCAAAATGCATTTTCGAGTAGTATTTTGATGGAGAATTTATGGTTAAAAAAATAAGGAAAAGTTTTAGGTTTGCATGTAATATTATTTTATTGAAAAATATGTGGTTGAAAATAAGAGAGAAAAATGTATTTTGGAAATAATGGAGACCAAATAAGGGTTAAATAATTGGTGTACACAATAAAATGGAAAGAATGCATTTTTTTTTTTGGTGATGTGATAGTGAATATATAGTTGAAAAATAAGGAAAAGTTATTGATGTGATGGAAAATATTATTTTATTGAAGAATGCTTGGTCGAAAATAAGAGAGAGTAATGTATTTTGGAAAAAAAGGGACCAAACAAGGGCAAAGACTGGCTATGTAACTCAGTCCTATTTGTAATTCATTGATGGATGACGGTGCAACACTGCTACGTGTACCAGAAACTAAACTATGGAAATGGAACTCAATCCATAGCATGATCTTCAAAAGTTACTGTTGGTTTGGAATAAATTCCTTGTAGCTCAAGTTGAGTTTGCCCCTTTCAACTTACTTTGGAAGTCCCCTCTCAAAAAACGAAAGTTCTAAATTATAAGAGGAACGCTAGTCATCCAAAGAATAACTTATCCCAAGTTGAGGTGTCGCTTATCCAAAAAACCTGAGTCTTTTGAAGTGTAGGGATACAAATCAGATGTGGATGGAGATAAATGTACCATTTCTTGTTCACGCATTTCACCTGTCTTCTATTCTGTGAAGGATGAAAAATGCTTCAAAATTTTGTCAAGCATCATCTGCCTGTTTGGGCTTTTTTCTCCCTTATCGAAGCATGATATATTCTTTATACAGATGGTTTCTGTTGAAGAAGATGACCTTGCTGGTTTGGAAGATGTGAGCTCTGATGCAGAAGACAATAACTATGAAGCTGAGTTGACTGATAGTGAGACAGCTTCAACTGGAGCTGCTGCAGTGAGAAAACCTTACAAAAAGAAAATCCGCAGTTTAGTTTAAATGCTCGATGCCAATTTTGTTAATTGATTTCATGAATGAGGTAATGACGTCTAACTGTTGCCCCATTTTCTTAATTTTTATCAGCAGAGACTTCAGGACCACTTCCTTTGATGGAAGGTGAAGGAAGATCCTTTAGAGTATTGGGATTTAATCAAAGGCAAAGGGCTGCATTTGTGCAAATTTTGATGAGGTTGCAGTTTTATTTTAGTTTATCATTTCCTCCCCGCATCTTTTTTCGTACGCTCCCTCTCGTTTTTATTGTCTCACCCCTTTGTCTGCACTCTATAACACGGACGTGCATCTAAAAATTCTCTTTCGCAGAGAATGATATAAGGTATCTCAATTGTTTTACAGGTTTGGCGTAGGGGACTTTGATTGGGCACAGTTTACACCTCGTTTAAAACAGAAAACTTATGAAGAGATTACAGAGTATTTTCTCTCCATGTCTTTGCTAAGTAGCTACGCTTACAAAAGCGTCTGAGACTCATTCTTTGCAATCGTGATTTGCATGCTTTAGAAGCCGTGACCTCATCAACATGTTTTATTTATAATTTCGATATGGAAATTATGGCGTCCATCTTTGCTACGTTTTCAATTACTTTTGTTTGGTTTTTTACCTCATCTTCCAAGTATAAATTGTGCATGATGTCAAGATTGTATTTTGTGATTGCTGTAGTTTGTGTTTATTGGAGAATATATAGGTTCATGAAGTACATATTCAAATCGGATAATGTGCTTGTTTAAGAAGGATGGACATGGATTCACAACACTAACACGCTTACATGTGAACTTTTAGAAAAGTAGGACATTAGACACATTGATTAAATTAATATTAAACTATTTTATTATTTCTTAATGATCTATTTCTCATTAAAGTAATATTCATTTTCATTTCTGTGAAAGTTTAAGCAGAAAGAGAAATAGAAACATAATGCTCCGAAAAAATTTTGTGGAAGAGTTTTATGTAGAGTGGCAAAAACAGATGTTCTGAAGATGTATTTGAATAACCTGAGAAAGAGAAGTGCTAATTATTGGCCTACTGTGTATGAGAATGTATGGTATATGTGCTGCAATTAATGGGCCAAAACTTTAAAGTGTTCAAACCAAAAGAACCACGGACACAGCTTTATATATGTAACTATGCATTTTCCTTCCCCTTTCCAGACTCAGCTGCCTCCCATTTTTTTCCCACCGAGTCTCATCATACAAACTCCTCACAAATTTCAGTTTTTCCGTTGGACCATCATCTCCAACTCTCCATTTTGCCACCATCTCCTAGTGGATGTTATATTGGTGGAAAATTCTTCGTATTTCTTTGGATTTGGCATGTCTGCAGCGAGTGGGTGACATGTTTGGATCTTTAAAAGAATGACACACTACCTAGCGTGTCCGACACGTGTTGGACACTGACATTCAGAACGAGGCATGTGTAGACCTAAAGGAGCTCCATTTGAAGAGCAATGGATTCCCAAAAACATTTTCCAGAGAGTGGGACCAACTTGATGTGGTTGCAAAATGTCTGAATATGTTCAACTTTTTGTAGATGTCAGTTGGATTGATGTATTTGAAAAGAGTATTCATGTAGCAGACCTTAAGGTCACAGAGAATAAGGCTGAGCTTTATGTTGTTTGTGTATAGAGTTTCAAACTCCCTCACGAGGATGATCAACAACTGAAGGATCAATGAGCTGCGAGGATTTCAAGAGAATGAAACTTCTCGTATTGCTTAATATTTGGGAAATGTTGCCAAGATATTTGAAAAGGGAAATATTCCATTTACCAGAAATCACAATATATTCCGTGCATTCTAATTGCCTAAAGATACCAAAACAAAAGAACTTACAATTAATGGCTCTGCATCCAAAGTGAAGTAGCAAAATTAGCATTCAAATTGACTGGTGCAGAAGTACGTCAGCCTGAAGAAGTCTGCTGCACTTGAATGAGATTTGCTGGCACATAAGCTTGATTTTTCAGTCTTGATTTTTCAGTCCACCAGAAAAACTGTAGGGCGAATGATTTTACATATGATTCTTTTTCAGCAAGTTCAGTCGTTTTTCATTTTCATTTCAAAGAAACAGGGCCTCATCCACACTTTCTTGTCGTTACTTTAGAGACTTGTTACATTGTAACACATCAAATCAGTCCCAAACTAGCTAATCCAACTCATACTCTGGAAGTTTAGTCTTTCGTGTTATGTACTTCCTCCATATATGCATGAATTTATAACTGTCACTGATCTTTTAAATTACATGTAAAGGCACGACTTAGCTCAGCATTAATTGTAACCGCCTGAATTTTTTGAATCATGGTGATCAATCATGTGGTTACTTGCATCAGAGATTTGTTCTAAATTGTTGTGATTCTATGTAATCAGTTATGGGAGGCTTTTCTTGTCACACATAGCTGAAGATATAACCGATTCACCAACATTTTCAGGTGATTACATGTATTCTAAACTCTCCTCGGCCATGTGCTGATTCTTCTATGATTTCTTAGTGGTTCAAAAATNTGTCACACATAGCTGAAGATATAACCGATTCACCAACATTTTCAGGTGATTACATGTATTCTAAACTCTCCTCGGCCATGTGCTGATTCTTCTATGATTTCTTAGTGGTTCAAAAATAGATTAGTGATTGCATAACTTCTTGTGAGTGCAGATGGCGTTCCCAAAGAGGGACTCAGAATACAGGATGTACTTGTTAGGATAGCTGTCTTACTTCTTATCAG
>CAIGRP010118056.1:0-12702 GCA_903798385.1 Fraxinus cuspidata
CTTCCAAGAGAGTTTTCCAAGGTTTAGAATCAAGAACATCAATCAGACAATCCCTAATCTATGTTGTTCATCAATCCAAAATTGGATTTCACAACATCTACCTTCCTATTCAAGATCAGAAACCTCACAGCCTTTACAAGTTACAAATTAACCGAAAATATTGAAGCAAACAGCCGTAGCCTAAAACATTGCAAATGGACAATACAATATCTTCACATAAGGCTCCGAACTGATCTAATATCACCAGCTTAATGCTAATTAGGAACCAAGGATTGATACCGTAAAACCTTGAAGAAAACTAGAAGAGAATCGCCCTTCAGCCGAGAGAGAAAACCGTATGAAGAAGAGCCCAAGTTCACAGCACCAAACTGACTGACCGTATGGGTCTCATGGGGTATATAAGCCCCAAATCATGGCCTTGGATTAAATCCAACGGCCCAAATGCAAAACAAAGAAAGACAGATCCATGTGAATGGTAATAGACCAATAACTTCCAAGAGAGTTTTCCAAGGTTTAGAATCAAGAACATCAATCAGACAATCCCTAATCTATGTTGTTCATCAATCCAAAATTGGATTTCACAACATCTACCTTCCTATTCAAGATCAGAAACCTCACAGCCTTTACAAGTTACAAATTAACCGAAAATATTGAAGCAAACAGCCGTAGCCTAAAACATTGCAAATGGACAATACAATATCTTCACATAAGGCTCCGAACTGATATAATATCACCAGCTTAACGCTAATTAGGAACCAAGGATTGATACCGTAAAACCTTGAAGAAAACTAGAAGAGAATCGCCCTTCAGCCGAGAGAGAAAACCGTATGAAGAAGAGCCCAAGTTCACAGCACCAAATTGACTGACCGTATGGGTCTCATGGGGTATATAAGCCCCAAATCATGGCCTTGGATTAAATCCAACGGCCCAAATGCAAAACAAAGAAAGACAGATCCATGTGAATGGTAATAGACCAATACCCGGCTGCCAAGTGTATGAAGTGAAGGGAAAAACGCACTTTCACTTAGTTGCATTTTGAAGAACCACAACTTACACTTTCCTTCCGAGTTCCAAGATAAAGAAAATTCCATCAGCCTCTCCATTAAATGCCATTGCACCAAAAACCCGAGACCTGAAAACCTTCAAAACTAGTGTTTAATCGTCACCATACTGTGCTACAAATTCCACAACCAATGTTAAATAGCAGATATTCTAAAAAGCATGCTCGGGGTACACCATTATTTACGCTGTAAACTATCTTTTTGTCCAACAACTCTTCGACAAAAATATAAGTGCCAACAAAAGTATAAAAATTGAGTGTACAAATGGCAAAGTTCAATATTCTTACGGGGCATTGGACATATGTGCGAATCCCAGTTGTTAATAGGGTGTTAAATTTTAACCACGATCCCCACATTTTACCTCAGTATGAAACCGAGATGAAATTTTAACAATCTGTCAAAGGAAAATGTACAATTCCGAAGAAAGTTCTCGATTTCTCCAGAAAGCAGATGATTCTGATTCACATTCCATTGAGAAATATATTCCGATAGTAATTTTATGAAAATTTTCCAAAAAATTAATTTTTATCTAATCGGAACTCAAGCTTATTCAATAAATATTTTAAGCTTATCAAAACCGGTGAACGGAAGTTGGTGATATTTTCAATCGGTGAAGCAAAATATGCACTCAGCCGAAATGTTGATTTTTTTAAAAAAAATAATGTTTCTCCTTTAGGTGGGCCCAACAATAACACAAAAATGTAGTCATACTGATGCAAGAAAGCAACGGGGCATGAATTTATTCATGAACGAAGCTTAGCAAAACTCAGAAACAGTATACAACATTGATTCAAAGTGTTTCACGAAATCAAAAGGACCATAAAAAGTAGTAATTGCTCCGTTACAAGTTTAAGCAGATATTACATTTTCTCCTTTCGCACCAAAAGCACACGTTCGACGCCCTCTTCATCGAGCCTTCCAACGTCGTTGAATGTCTGTCCAGACAGCTGATCAGCCGCTTTCAAGGTGGAAGCCATCGTCCCAGCTGGTGTTTCCTCTAGATCAATCACCATCTCCACCTGAGTTCCCTCCGGATCCGCAGCCACTCGCTCCTCCTTCGTTGCTCCCGTCTCATCCCTGGTTGGATGTGGCGTCGGTTTGTCGGCACCCTTCACACTCCCTAAGGCGCCAAAAAGACCTCCACCCTTAGCCTGATCATTTCCCCTAACAGAAGCCAATGCATTCAAGTTCAACAATGAGTAACTTACACAAGAATTCAACTGCAAAAATTATCCCCAGCTAAAAGTTACCCTTCTGTTGCAGCTTCTCTTCCTCCTGCTCCTCTCTTTCTGGCATCATCTCTATCGCCCTCTTCTTTAATCTTCATCTCCTCCATTTTGCACCTTGCTTCTTTCTTCGACTCTTCATACTTCTCCTACATAGAACAAATTTAAAATCTGTTATAATTACGCAGCAGTTCAATAAACAATACCAGTGATCAAAACGCATCTTGGATCCACTCATCCAAGATAATCTAATCAGAATTAAGCAAGAAAACTGGTACAATGTATTGTATTTGACAAATTTCTAACCTTGGCTTCTTGTCTGGTTTCTTCGGCCTTTTGATTTGCAGCCTCAGCAGTTTCTTCTGTCTTTTGCTTTGTCTCCTCTTTCTTCCCTGTAATATAGCCCAATGCCCTCCTTGCCGCATCAGCTGCAGAATCCTTCAGTTCTGTGATCTTCCCAACAGTAGTATCCTTTCCTTCCTTGGCTTTCTCAGCATTGTAGTCTTTGTACTCACCAGCTTTCTCCATTGTTGTATCCTTAGCTTCCTTTGCTTTCTCCATAGTCGTATCCTTCTCCTGCTTTGTCTTCTCAGCTGCTTGGTCCATCGTCTCCCTGGCTCTCCCCGCAGCATAATCTTTGTATTCGCCTGCTTTTCCCAGGGTCGAATCCTTCGTCTCCTTCACAGTCTGGGCAGCATAATCTTTATATTCCACAGCTTTGCCAAATGCAGAATCCTTAGTCTCCCTGGCCTTATCTGCCGCCTCTTTAGCTTTCTCCGCTGCAGAATCATTAATTTCCCTAGCCTTTTCTTCAGCAGAATCTTTAGTCTCCCTAGCCTTCTCTGAGGCCCCCATGGCTTTTCCCGCCGCATAATCTTTCGCTTGTTTTGCCTTTTCTGCAGCAGAATCTTTAGTATCTCTCGCCTTCTCAGCGGCCTCCCTAGTCTTCTCCGCTGCATAATCTTTGTACTCCCCAGTTTTTCCCGCAGCAGAATCCTTGCTCTCCCTTGCCTCTTCTGCCGCATAACCTGCAGCTCGTTTTGCCTTCTCTGCAGCCGAATTCTCCGACTCTTTCGCCTTCTCTTCAGCCTCCTTAGCCTTCTCCACCGTGTAATCTTTATATTCCTCAGTTTTTCCTACAGCAGAATCCTTATACTCCTCCATTTTCTCAGTAGTTTCTTGAGATTTCCCCATCACAGCATCCTTAGCATGTCCAACAGTCCCTTGAACTGACTTGATAATGCTTCCAATAACACCAGGCCCTCTCTGTTCATGATGATGCTGAGTCTCATACTCCATTTCACCACCTTGCTCACTCTGTTTTCTCTCTCTGTTCACATCACTGAGCTCATCTGCTGCAGCCCTCGCAGCAGCTTCAGCTCTTTCTTCCTTCGCCGCTTGCCTTGAAGCCATTTTCCCACTTCCAAGTCACTAAATTATCCCCGGAAACTGAAATTTTACTCCCAAAATGTAGCTAAAATGCTCTGTATATAACGAAAAAAAAATTGAGAAATTTATTTTCTTCTGTTAGGGAATTAATAGTGTGGGAGAGAGATATATGAGGTGATCAAGTAACTCAGCAGTGACACGTGTAATGATAAAACTGTTGTAATGTGCAGACGTGCATTCCATAGAGTTATTAAGTGTGAGACGTGGCATGCATGCAAACGAATCAAAATGGCATAAGAGGATTGCAATTAAGGAAGTCGGCAGTGATCGGTGTAATTTATCCACCGACGTGGTGATCATAGAGTGTTTGAACATAAGCCCCCTGTTTGATGGGATAAAAATATTTTTTAATAAATTTATATAAAAGTTAATGAAACGTGTGGTAAAAAATTTATACGTCCGATAAATTAATGGTTAACTTAATAGAATTATGATATTAGGTCTATGTTTGACACACATTTTTTAAAAATACATTCTTTTAAAAATTATTTTTATTTTTCAACCACATATCTTTCAATAAAATAATATTTTCTATCACATTAATAACATTTTCTTATTTTTTAATCACATATTTCTCATCACATCACTATTTAAAATATATTATTTTCTCAATAATATCTATCCAACGTATCTTAAACTTGAAAAATATTTTTAATCATTTGTACCGCGTCATGTTCAAGCCAGAAGTCACGTGCCACGTATGGGCCACATTACCATGAATAACCCAATTTTTCCTGCAAAGTTTACACCTTTAGGTGCCTCGCCGAGTCAGTCCAACGAGGCGAAGCCAAAGACCCAATTTGTTAACGAGTTAAGCCCCCGTTTGTCCTCCCGAGATTTTAATTTTTAGAATAATGTTTTTTCTAGATAATGTGCGGTTGAATTTTTTTCTTCTTTACGTGTAATATTATTTTATTAAAAAAAGTGTGATTAAAAAGAAGAGAGAAAAAATGCATTAAAATTTTAATGGGCCCAAACGGGGGCAAAGTTTCACTAAGGTGGTTCGAGTCTTGATGAACATCTTGATGAGGAAGAGTTAGCTAAGAAGGTGGTTCGCGTGTCGACGAACCTTGTGACGAGGTGAAACACGGTGAACTTTCCTCGTCCTCTAGGTAGGCAAATGAAATGATCACTATTTTCTTTGAGAAATCTCCCCAAGTCTTAAAGAATTGACGAATCGTACAGTTATGTGAATTCATATTTCTTAAACTCAAGCGGCAATATCTAAAACAACAATCATGTTAAATACCGTGACACTTGCGAAAGTTGTAACTTTTTGGAAGGGTCGTATTAACATCCATAAATTGAGATTGATGTTTACATTTGGTATACAATAAAATCTACCGTTGTTCTTTTTCTTAACAATTTTAAGTTCTCGTTTTTCAAAAGTCATTTTATCCGGAATATTGCATAACTCATATGTATTCTTATTTATCTATAGTGTTCTGTTTATTATCATTAGTGCATAAATGTCAACAAATGTATTCCTTGATCTCATTATATATTGGAAGTTTATTGGGATCCCTTTCACACTCTTTTGAGATCGACTAATATGGTCTTAAGGAGAGTGTTATCTCAAACCTAAATCTAATGCGATTTTGTTATGTCTCGTCATTTCAAGGGAGTACCTCACTAACAATTTCAACAACTAGATCAAAATCACGCTTTTTTCTTCGAATTTCTCTGACATTGTTTGAATTTCTCTTAGTAAGGATTAGTTAAAATTTATGATGTGGGAAATTAGAGGGATTTATTCAATTTTTATTGTTGGGTCATCTAGAGGGACATGAAACTTGAAACAATAGATTTGAACTCCGATACGATTCATAAATTGGGATTCAAGACTTAACACTATCAATGCACGTACATATCGATCTTTAATTTTGTCAACTCCGTTGAAATCCGATATAGATGGTAACAAAGTTTGAAGATGACGTATTTGATACAAATGAAAAGTATGGGTACTGAAAGGATTTTATACTTTCGGTTTATATAGCATAATAGACTAACGCGATTCTACTTTCTTGATTATTTTCAGGGTTTCTTTGAAATTTCTTCATTGTAGCTAGAGCACATCACATGATGCTATTTAATTGTGTCATGCAACTTGTCGTCTTAGGAGGTTACCAAAATTATGTAGCCAAACTGGTCTATGAATAATTTGACTTGATGCAATGGTGGAATATGGCTATGTGTTTGATATGTTTGAATTAGTTAAATTAAAGTACGATTTATAAGTTATACTATCTAAGTCAACAAATTTTATTATGATGTGTGTAAATCATTTGGATTGATACGATAGAAGAAAGCACATACAATATTATGTACATTTGAGTCGAAGCTCGAGCTCTGCTCGAGTAAAAATGATTCGAGCTTATATTTGTCCGAGCCGAATTGAACCGAACTTTTGCTCGGTCAAAAAAGTTAGGTTCGACCAGAGCTTTCTTCTCGAGCCTTTACGAGCCCAATCTGGCCGTGCCAATTCAATTTTTTTTTTTAATCGTGACAATTGTAATTATTTATTATTTTTTTAAAAAACCTTGGCTTAACTTGTCACGTGTCAAAAATGGTCGGTGACACGGGCTGGCCCGTATGGCTCGTCGAGCAACGCGGGTTGGAGCTGACGCCCCAAAATGGGGCTCGGCCCGAGCCACAAGCCGACCCCGGCTTGGACTTTTCCTGGACCGAGTCACGGTCGCCCGATCCGACGTGCCATATTATCATTCCTAATTTGAGGTAATATTAATCACGTTGTATATCGAGATGCATTTGACATTGGGTCAAACCATGTCTGTTGTATGCATTAATCTAGAAATATAGACTACTACTAGTGCACTTTTAAGGGATCGAGCATTAGTGCATGTTGTGCTCATAAGGTTCATTTCGATCAAAAGAAACCTTATTGTTATGATACTCATATCATATGCTTCAACACAACATCGTGCTTCATGTTATCCATGCACCTCGTGTTTCACTCATTACACATTTAGTTTGTTAATTCCACAATTTACATATACTCATTCTTATAATGATGAGTATTCTAAGATTGACGTGAGATCTCGTAGTTCTCAAATGAACAATCAACAAGATTCTAGAGCATCCTAGGTATTGTTCCTCCAGTGATCATAATACAAAGTAATTATTCACATGCCCTAATATGATCATATTTATAAATAAGCATCTCTGTAAAATATGAGCGATATCGAATCCCTTTAGAGCCTAAACCTCCATTTTTCTTACTCATTTCCAGTATGACAGATAATGATACGTTGTGATATAATGAATAGTTGGTTTATCATGATTTTAACAATACAAATTATAGGTTTTTATTTCTAACGACATCGTAACTTTATAGTAATTAATATTTTAGTAAAGTATGTCAGCATGAAATTATTATTTTTTTGTTTATTATGGTGAGAAAATTATTTTAAGACATTAAAGTAATGAATTGTACATTAATTTAATTAAAGATAAATTATGAGAACTTTGCAAGGACCAAAAAAATAAATTAATTAAATCTAATTTTCAATTTCATAACATGTTTAGGGCATGTTTGACAATATTTTCGAAAGTAAAAATGTTTGATTATAGATTAAGAACCTATTTTTTGAACACTTCTAGAAGAAGCCGACTTAAAATATCTTACTCAAATACTCTTCTACTAAAAAATAAAATAAAAATAAAAATCCTCACAAACTGACTATTAATATCTTCGGATATATAGCAAAATTTTCTGTTAATTAATATCATTCTTCCTGTCTCCACCTGCCGTTACGGCTAAATGAATTATTATTAAAGACTAAAGCATGCACAAGACTTGCGGTTCTTCCGGGAGGCTTCACTCAACGACGGGCCTTGAACGTCATGCCAATTGATTTCATTGTTTCATTCAATGAAACGATTTCTTCATTTATTTGATAATAAAGTCAACGGCGTAAGAAAAAATTAAGTGTCGGATCAAAATAATTACCTTCCTAATGTATGGCTTAAGGCTACTTTAAGTTAATAAACATTATTGGATTATTGTTTTTAATCAAAATTGAAGAAAGACACCTTGCGCTCTGTTTGGGGATCCAAATGGATGAACTTTTTAACAAGTACTTACAGTTGACATGACTTTTTTGGGCTTGTTTGGGCTGGATTAAAATCACATTTTAATCTAAGTCAAAGTTAAACAATCAATATTAATCAATTCTTTTATAGATCCCACGTCTTTTCAACCACACATTTCAAAAATTTTTATCACAATCCACTATAAATCTAAGTCAAAATCAAACAATCAGTATTGATTCATTTTACTCATTGTTTGACTGTTTATTTCGAAAACTCAGATAATATTCGTTCATTACAATAACAACAAAACAATTCTCAAATTTCCTTATTTTGTAATTTTTGAAGAAATATATATATACAATAATTTTATGCATTCTATTTACACGTAATGTAGTCGATTTCATGGACCGAGCCAACTCCTCTAACTAGTTGAGCCGAGCTTGAACGACGAGCTATCCATATAAAATTAAGAAAATCATTTTACTACAATTTTAATGATTCACCACCAAAATTAAAAACCTACGCACCTGCAATAGATAAATTCTATGTCAAACTAGAATCACGTGCTCAAGATTTTGTCTCCCTAATTCCATGCAATATGTTCATCATAGCACAATAAACTCCAAGATATGAATAATTCCTACTCATATAAAAATATCACATTTATACTACATTTCAAGAGGCAATTGAATTTCAATTTATTAAATTTGATCACTGAATTTATAATTTATTTCAATCATATCCTTCCTTTAAATTCTTTAGCTTGACATATAAAAAGTTAAAAACGATAAGGATTATTAGTACTTCGTCTCTTACCCCAGGCAAAGATCGATACCCCGGACAAATGTCGAATTTGTGGAAATAGGCCGGAGAGGACTATAAAACTTGTGTATTTTGACATGATTTGCCTAATTTTAAAATTCGTAATTCATTTAATCCGTTTTAATGAAAAAATTACTTATTTGCTTATAAGCACAATAAGTAATCTTTTTAGTGTGCAAATCTGACAATAAATTTTCAAAATTTTGCTGCTTTCAATTGCCACCCATCAGTTGCTTCAATCCCCTACTTTACGAACAACGTAACAGAAAAATTCACTTGTATCGATACAAAACAACTCACGCATGCATAAACATCAGCCTAATCAATTAAACCTTGTTTAGTTGTTTTTCTCGTGAATATTGAGGGAAAGGACGAAAAAAATGGAATTGCAGAATAAGATAGTGTATTTGGTTGTAGTTCCACTTATTTTAGTGTCTGGATTGGTTGTTATAGTGAACCAGAAGCCCTCTAATTGGTTCTGGACTTCTTCCGGTGTTTATTCAAGCCATTACAGGTCTTCCAAGGCGGCGAATCTTCCTCCTGGCCGGTCGGAAGCCGTAGTGGAACAACAACCGGTGAGGACATGCTAATTGTTTTCGTTCTCACGTTTATACATGCATACGCCCGGGATCTCATTTATTTGATGCGGCACAGATTAAAATAATTTCTTATTAGCGGTTTTGGTGTGCGAGAAACGGGAAGAAACTTGTACTTTTGTTTTTGGGTATATTCAAAAGCTGTAGCAGCGTTCCTGGGGCAAATTAGTGGACATATAACTAATACTGCCATTGAACGACTGTATTATATATGCGTATTTGCTTTGTTTGCTTTTGATTTTTTGCTCGATTAGTTATGGCTTCTAAGTGTTGGTTTTAGATTGTATGTGGATGAATTTGTTCAGTTCTTATGTGTCATGCTCTTCTGTTTCGATGTCAAGACACTGGAATTCGATTCTCATCAGTGACTTTAATTCGTCAATTATGTTGTGATTCGAGAGATACTAATCTTGTTGTAGTGCATCAATATCAATTTGCATCGTAGTTACTCCGGATATCAGGGAATTGTACATAAAATTAGTAAAATGACTATTATTATGCAGATTAATCACCACTCCTCCACCCCTTGACTTTGACATGATTACTGGTTTCAAAATTATACAGGTATTGGAGAATGAAGAGGGCAATACAGGTGGGAAAAAGTACAGCAATTTAGAACAGCTCGAGGCTGGTCTTGCGCAATCCAGATCAACAATAAAAGAAGCTCAACATAAAAATGAAACATTTGACGACCCTGATTATGTCCCTCGAGGTCCAATGTATTCGAATCCCAGTGCCTTCCACAGGTATCAGCAATTGCTTAAACTCTTTTTAAATGTTCGTATTTCTATGAACAGAATATAAGTGAAGTTATAAAAGGACAGATTCTTCATGAATTATGTAATCGAACTACTAAACGAGGTCCGGTAAATAATAATGGAGGACATTGTGTATTCTCTATTGAGTCCTTGAGCACAAGTGTTCTATTCTGAATCTCACTAGTTATACATAATTGCAGGAGCTACTTGGAAATGGAGAAGAAATTTAAGATATATGTCTACGAGGATGGAGAACCCCCTGTTTTCCATTACAGTTCTATGGAGGGCATTCTAGGGATAGAGGGTATTCTCATTAATCATATTGAGATCAGCAAATTTCGCACCAAAAATCCAGAGATGGCTCATGTTTATTTCCTTCCAATCAGTGTTTTATCAATATCCCACTATGTTTATGTGCGCCATAACCGAGCATGGACTCCTTTGCAAAACGTAGCCGTAGACTATGTGAATCATATAGCTGGAAAGTACACTTACTGGAATCGAAGCCTTGGACACGATCATTTCATGCTTGCTTGTCATGATTGGGTAAGAAATTTCAGTCCCTTTTCTATGTCCAAAATGTTTCAGGATATAATCATTTGAATGTATGCATATCATGGTATTGTTTTCTTAGCTAGCAACTAGAAAGTCGACGCCTTTCTGTCTTCCAATTAATTGCTAAAATTGACAGGCTCCAACAATTTCACATGCTGTGCCTTACCTGTACAAGAACTCGATTCGAGTTCTATGCAATGCAAACACCTCAGAAGGATTCAATCTCTCCAAAGATGTGTCGCTGCCAGAAATATATCTCCCTGGTGGTAATATGGACGGCTTGATTGGTGGACCACCTCCGTCCAAGCGCTCGATTTTAGTTTTCTACTCCGGAGGTATACATGGCTACATTCGGGAAATACTTATGAAGGAATGGAAAAATAAGGATCCAGATGTCCAGATACACGAGTACCTCCCGAAGAGCATGTCCTACTATGACATGTTTAGAAAGAGCAAGTATTGTATTTGCCCTAGCGGGTGGGAAGTAGCTAGCCCGAGAATGGTAGAGGGTCTTTATACGGGATGCGTTCCGGTACTCCTTAAGGACCATTATGCTAAACCATTCAGTGATGTGTTGGATTGGAGTACATTCTCAGTTGATGTTGCAGTGAAAGATATCCCTAACTTGAAGAAAATTTTGTCGGCCATACCTCAAGAGAAATACGTAGAAATGCAGACAGCAGGTATTCTAGTAAGGAGGCATTTTGAGGTTAATATCCCTCCCAAGAGATATGATGTTTTCCACATGATACTTCATTCAATCTGGCTCAGAAGATTAAATATTCAAGTTCGTGATACAAATGAAATATGAGGAACTAAAACACTTGATACTGAATGCCTGAAGTACACCACTTTCTTAAGTTATAGAATTCATCTATTATTATGCATGCTCCACAAGTAAGTGGAAAAAATTAAATATGTAGGAATTTTTACTGGTTAGTTGTTAGTGTTGTAATCAATCTTCATGTGTAACTCTTACGAATTGTTGGATTAGGCATACATTTCACGTTTCTAGCGTCAAATGATGCATGTCTTGAATAAGAAGAATTTCCCTTTGGAAAATGGCTTATATATAAGGGCTATTTTGGTACAATTTTGAGTGTGACCTATTTCTTTGTTTTGGCATCGAAATCGAATATTCATTTGTAAAAATTGATGCTCGGGTGAAGGAGTTAGAGTTTAAAGTGTACCTTTTGGAAGAGATTTATGTGTTGAATTGACATGTTAATTTGTCTTACATACGAAAATTGACAAGGCAATGACTAAATTAATATAAGCACACCTTTAAAATGTGTAATCATGGGTAGCATAGATATTCTCTCCACGTGCGCGCTCAAGGAGGTGCAACCATATTAACACCTTATTGAGTTTTGTGGAAATGGAAGAGCGGCGGAACCAACGCCATTGGCGGCGACGACGACGACGGAGTTTTCTCCCAGCGGTTCCATGGAAATTGGAAAAGTATTTATCATTTGCAACGAGATAACACTGATTGAAAATGGAGGGTTTTTTAATGAATTAATTTCTGTATTTACTGCTGTAATTTTTGTTTTGACTGCAAATGATGAGCAACGATGGTTGGGTGATGGCGATGGTGGGTTACAATAGTGGCCAAAAATTGATCCGGGTGGTGACCTTGCTGAGTAGATGGATATATTTAGAGTACATTGGATGATGTGGTGGTGGTTGACCACGGTGGTGCGGAGGAGAAATTAAATGCTTGTTCAACACACATTAATTTATTTTATGATTTGTCATATGATCGTTTTCAACAACATATTTACACAATTAAGTATTTTACACTAACGACAGTGACCAATTGATTGTGTAATTTGTGACTAATAAATAATTTTTAACATATTTATTGTATGATTTGTGACTTAAGATGTGATTGTGGCCTATAAATTGTCGAGTATGTGGCTGACATTGCGGAATTTGTTACCTATATGTGACTATGACCTATTTAATTTAAACTATGGGTCACAATATTTTACCATTTCACAAATATAATCACTTGATTTTTGATATTTTTTCACAAGTTTGTTATTTTTAAAATTATATTTTAAACATATATAATTATGATTTTTTCACAAGAGGAATTGGCGCGAGAAAATTACACAAAATCAGGTATTTAAAAATTGATTTTCAAAGATCAGGTTGAAAGTTTACTTATTCAATAATC
>CAIGRP010118058.1:0-23796 GCA_903798385.1 Fraxinus cuspidata
TCTTTTAATTAAAAGAGTTTTTAGAAGAAGTTGGACAATTATGACTTTTTTTAAAAGTACTTTAAGAATATACAACTCTTTTAAAAATTAGTTTTTAAACAAAAATTATGTTAGTTTCTTTTAAAATCTTTTCTACATGAAGTAAAAGTCATGTTAGAAATTTAAACAAAGTAATAATGTTATTGTTGGACAAAAAAAGCTTGTGTATATTTGCTGGAAATTTGCTTAGTTAGTATTATAGAGAATTTAATTAGTTTGGTTCATTTGGTTGGATCTTTTCTTCCTTGTATAGGCTACAAAATTAGAGTTTACTGCCCTTGTCCTATTAAGCTACAATGTATGATCTAGTGATGCGTGATACTGCCCTGTTTGGAGGGTTTTCATTGACTGAGGAATTTGGCACAGCTCACCACTAAAGTGACTTCCAACGATAAGATAATAGGTGATGTGATCTAGTCAAGCAACAATTGTATTATTTAGTTATATCTCTATCTTAAAGTAGTCCCGTTCTACCAACACTTGATTAATAAAGCCTGCATATTTCTTAATAAGTTACTACGATGATAGCTCATCACAATGCCTTATTCGTAACCAGCGACCTTGGTCATCATTGTTTTTTCTTGATTGGAGACGACACGTAATGTTGACATCGTGGAGTACAAGTCTTCGCTGTTGATTGGTCACAAAGTGGTGCTGGCATTATGGAGAACATCCCTCCCATTTAACCAACTTGCTAGTATGAGTCTCATTGCCCGACCTTAAGCACTGACATGTCTTCGACTTTCTTGACAGATAAACTCTTTTGACTATCTTGAAGTAGATCCCCAAATGATTCGATGTGGCCTTTACAAATCGATCATCAACAGAATTCGTTTAGCAATATTGCATGATAGGTAGAGCTTACAATTCAACAAAAATCTCATACAAGTTAGCTAGTGTTAGGTTTCTTAGAGGGTCGAGCAGCCAATATGTGTTGTGGTAACAAAAATGTAGTGTTTATGAGTGTAAATTAATGTGTCTATTTAACTCAATTTTGTAGCGTTCACGCAAGCTTAAGTATATGGTCAATAAGTCGACACTTGTAATGTAAGAATAAAATGGTAAATTCACACTCCATTTGAAGTTGTACATTACTAAACAAGATTATTAGAAAGTTAATTTCAAAAATTTATCAATTATTTTATCTAATTTAACGTGTCAAACAAATCAAAATGATTAGATATGCATGAAATGATGTTACGGGAATTGCAAAAGTAACACACTCTTGATATGCACATAATCTTAAATGACGTACACAATTTATTATGTATTTCAATACTCAAAGTTTCATTTAAAACTCAAAGACGTAATTATGGTATACATGTCATGTATTTAACTATGTTACTAGAATTTAATTTACTAATTGCAGTAAAAAGCCAAAACAAACACAGCTCGAGCAATAAAAACATGAACCCAAATTTGTTAGTCTCTATTGGAAATATTATGTAAAGGACTCAGATAACGATTATGTTGAGAATTAGAAATTTTAATTCTACATCATTAAAAGCAATAAAATGGTAATAAAAAATAAAGATACAAAAGAACACTCAAAATTTATAGATATTCTCTCAATGCAAGACTACGTCCTCATCCACTGTGGTAGTAATTCACTATGATGAAACAAAAATTACAAGAGAAAAATCGCACACATATTTTATATAACCTTTCTTTTTTTAATGATAATTCCAAAAGCCTAATGAAAATTCCCTATTAAAGTCGATTAGTATACCAATTTCGCACAACGACAATAATAATTAGACTCCATATCTTAATGAATTATTCAAAAATTGTGGTTTGCAAACAATATAACTAATACCAATTTTGGGTTGGTATTGGTTATATTGTGTGGAAATTGTATTATGTTGAATCAACGATACTATCTTGTGTTGTGCTCCCCAAAAACCTAACATTTACTCGGTACAGTTGCACCATATACTTTAGTTGAACGATGCAATTAGTGTTGGAGTTCATTGTGCAAGTTTTCTTATTTTTTAATTCTTTTTGTCATAAACTGGTGATTATCGCGGGTATATTCCATTGAAATTGACAAAGATTTTATCCTTTGGATTTTTGTTCTTATCATCACAAAATGTGAAGCCCCTTTTTATCTTTTCTTGTTTTTGGTGGTGAGAGAAAAACAATTGACATTTTTAATTTTCTTTTTGTTTTCATATTCAAATTTTGTGTAGATTGTGGTATGTGAGGGCCCACATGAAAAGGTCCCATGAACCTTTAGACTATCAAAGGGCCAAATTTTTTTATTTTTTTTAGTTGAAGTGGAAATTACGTAGAACCTGATTGAAGAGGAAATTACGTAGAACCTGATTTTTCAAGTCATTTCAAAAATCATATTTAAAGTTTGTTTTTGCAAAATCAGATGATAATTCAACATTTTAATATTAATAATATCTTCTCTTTTAACCTTTCTCTCTTTACCCCCGCTCCATTCACCCACCAGAAGCTGCAACAACGCCATCCACCCACTAGAATTCGCAACGTCGTTGAGAGCATCGTGCATAGAGGCGCTCGACGAATTGAGCGTCGTTGCGAGACAGTGCCCACACCGCTGTGCGGTAGCGCAGTGAGTTGCGCTCACAAACTCTGCGCGCAGCAACGCTCCTTCATGTGCGGCAGCGAATGTTTGAGTGGCATAGTAGCACGAGTGGTGGAACTTGCAAAGGTAGGTGCCCGTTCTAGTGGTGGCGTCAAGGCTTTTTGGCGTGGTTTTTAATGGAGTTTGCTACAGGTTAGGGATGGCAAAAAAACCCGACAAACCCGATCCCCGCGGGGCCCCGCTCCGAATGGGGCGGGGAAACCCCGCTTAAACGGGTATTCGGGGCGGGGACGGGTAACGGGCCCCCCGCCCCGCCCCGTTTAATTTTTTTTTTTTTTTTATAATTCAATACTTTAAATTGAAATTTTCATTAGTTCTAATAAAAAATGGCAATTAAAATTATTTGTCTAAGTCTAATGAATGAGAGCAATAAAAATAAATTATCAAAAATTAAAAAAAAAAAAATTTAAACGAGGGAGTAAACGGGGAATAACCCCCGCCCCGCCCCGCCCCGCCCCGCCCTAAACGGGGAACGAGGCGGGGACGGGACGGGGCGGAAAAATGCTTAACGTGGCGGGGGGCGGGGGAGGTATCCCCGCCCCCGCCCCGTTGCCATCCCTACTACAGGTGTAGGTTGTGGTAGAAATCGGCTATGAGAAGAAACATAAGTGTGTTGCAACGGTAGGAACTGTGACTCATGATATTGGATTTATAATTTTGGATTTGGATTTTTGGATCTAATTTTTGGCGGTGTTTGGACGGTGGTGATCGTGATTTTGGTTGTAGTGGTTAGGTTGTGGTAATATTGGCAGTGTTGGTGATGTGATGGTTATGCTAGTGGTGGTCATACGGTGGTGCGGTGCTTGTGGGTGATGTGTTTGTGACCAATTATTTAGTTGATTGTGACTATGTAATCAATAAATAATATGTGACTAATTAAATATATAATTTGTTACTAATAAATAATATGTGATTGAAATGAATTGTGATCTATAAAATTTGTTTGTGATCAAGAAATAATGTGACATATTAATTTGATATATATGTAATCGAGAAATAATTTATGACCTATAAAATTTGTAATTTGTGATTGTAACGTTTGTAATTGTGACTCATATATAATCGTGACTATAAATTATATACTACTGTGACCTTAATATATTAAATTAATAAAACATCTTTTTAAACAATTATTTTATAAATATTTTTTAATTAAAATATGATTTTTGAAATAATAAACATTGTTTCTTAATTTTGAAATGGATCAAACTTAGTTTCTTATTTTTTAAATTTTCCCTTGGTTGAATTTAGTCATGTTGAAACCCAAATGTTGGCCCGTTATATTTTGGGCTCAGTCTTACATGTAAAAGAACTGGGCCAAGTTGAATCCAAATTACCCGTAACCCATAATGTGGAAACTAAAGAGTATAAAGTTGACTATGCAATCTGTATTAATTCCACCCAAGGAAATCTTGCAAGCTTTCGACCTTATTTCTATTCTTTTACAAACACCGACAAGTACATAAATGTATAAGTTACATTTGGAGACTAATATTTCACCGCTATTTCACATAACACATACTTAATGAGTCACGGGCTCACAAGAGCTAAGTAAGCAATTGATATTCTATTATTGAGACACCCAAATATAAACCAATAGACAATTGCCACAAGACAATTAAACATGACATGACACTTGATACTCTCTCTCACACACACAAAGACGTCAAATATTTCACCCAAGCCAAACCTGACTGTCATTGTGTAAATGATCACGTTCTAACGTAGTGTTCTAGCGTGCGTACATACATGTAGACCGAGATTTGACTTATTCTATTAACAGTTGGATTCAAACAAGTTTAAAAAATAATTATGAAATTTAGATAATTTACTATGAACCAACAATAAGAAGGATTAAACTATATGTACAGAAAATTTTTTGACAGAAGTTTTACAATCACTCACATGTGTGGGGCCCATCGGAATAAAAAATGAAAAAATAAATACCCAACCCCAGCATTGTGTGTATTTGATTTTCTTCCGTGAAACCATGCTTTTGAACATGAAACATGGTTCCAATAAGAATATATTCCCACAATCGAAAACTGAAAGTTTGACACCAACAAAATTGGTCAATTCCAATTCAGATGCACAAAGGTTGACACATCACTCTATAGGAGTTTCTTTAAATCCATGAAGGCCCTCCTCTAATCTTCTCTTATGGAAACTCCTTTGCGATCTCATCTCACTAATTCAACTCTATCAAGATTATACACTTACCACAAGTCATCTTGAGTAGAGGTTTGAAGGTTCTCTCATATAAGAAAAGGGAAAATAATTGTTAAGGTCTTTACAAATAATCATTATCTTATCTAATAAAATATTAAAAAGGAATTGGATTCCAGCACTTTCCACAAATCGATAAGTAATCAAAAAGAGAATTATTTCTAATTAATCTTTAACTAAAAGCCAATAGCATAACCCAACTTGTCTACGCTACCACAAATTTCAAGCTCTGATTTGTGCCTTGGTCTTAAAGTATGGATGACCATGCACCCCTTTTCCAAAATAAAGTTTCATTTTAGACTGAAAAATCCAATTTGCTGAATTCGAATCCCATCATGCATGGATTTCCAAAACTTTAAAGAAACCAAATAAATAAGAATAAAAAGAAAACTGGGGTGTGGTCCAGCGTGATTTTTGGCTTCATCCATGCAAAATTGTATGTATGAAACATATGTTCTTTAATTAACTTGAAGAATCCGGAGTGTGGGGGTGGGTGGGTTGGGGTACCTTCTAATTTGGAATATTGTAACTGTCAATATTATTAGAAATTATAATCATTAATTGATGAAATAAAACTAGAAAATTAGGATTAATTTTGTGATTGTCTCAATTAATTAATTCATCAAATATTCATTCTAATTAGCGTTCTTCAAAGTTTCCTTAACAGGCTTTCTTCACATTGGCTTGACTGTTTGTTAATTGATCATTAACTTAATCCAATCCTATAATGAGTATTAAGAATTGGAATGTCTGAAGTGAAGATCCTGTTACCACACTGCAACTAAGTATGTAGCTTTTATCATCTTTTGGCTTTTGTACTAGAGGAGGTAAGGCATCAATGTCCCATTTCCCATGAAATTTCTTTCATAAAAAGTATGTGTGTGGGGTGGAGCTTTTGGGGCAAAAAATATGTTACTCTAAGCAGCCTTATTATGACTCTTAAATTAGGATTAAATACATATTAATAGTTCCTCTCAAGTCTAATCTTCATTATTACTATCTAGACATTCCATTCTCCATTCCCGTCTTGTTTTGCGCTTGAACACCACTAGCGATACATAGCATTACTCTTTTGGAGCACCATGACATTGACATTTGAATGAATAATGCTATTTAATATCTTTATAGGTGACAGTGGATGTACACTTTTTATGATTCAATGAAGTTAAAATGCATTTTAACTCATCCGACAAGTTGAGATGGGCGTCACCTAGACTACTGCTAAGTACACATTATTCCTCTTGAATCTCTTATCTGGATACTAAATTGTCCATTAAAACAGTTGTAGTTTGGTTAAAAGATTAATTAATAATCAATCGTATCATAAAGAAGATGTCAAGCACAAGGCATCAATTGCAACAAAAATTTGAATGCTTAAGCAATAAGTCAAAGTATCTTGCAAATGGTTAAATGGAATAATCAGAATAAGTATAAAACTGTGAAAAGAATGACAGTGAAACAGAAGACGAACCAACATTTTATGGCTAATAAATAAATTGACATCTCATCAAATTATAGTATTTTATTACTTAAAAAAGGATTTTTATTAATTTCTTTCGTTTCGTAACATGCCATTACTTCTAACAGGTTTTTCAACTCTTGGAAGATGAAGGAGGAGCCTAAGAGGCTGATTTTTGGTTCCACTCCAATTATATTATTACTTATTCTCCCTTTGATTTGTGTTGGTGTTGATTTCGTTTGGGGGAATACTATTCATTTCAATCGATGTAATTCTACTTCTGTTTACACGTTTTTCTTGTGCTTAGACTCGTATGCTAAAGCTTCAACCTGGGCTAACTTCGAATTCTTGGAATTTACAGGGACAGAATTTTCTAGTTCAGAAACTGATTTCAGTGGAAGGGTGAATCAAACAGTCGAAGAGCCCGAGTCCTTGGAATTTCTTTTATCGAGATTAGTCAGAGGTTTGTGATTAGTTTCCCTTTTCGTTTTCAGAATTCAGAAAAATATGTTTACAGATTTCGATGCACGTAAACAGGAAAAGATCGAAGAAATCTTGAAGCGACTGGCTTTGCATGTGACAAGGCTGTTCATTCTGTTGTTTGTGTTGCCAATCAACCTGTAAGGATTGATACCAGCAATATGACAGTACATGTTTTTTCTGATGGTATTGTGGAACAAGAAACCGTGGTTAAGCCTTATGCAAGACAGGAGGACGATCTTAAGGTTATTACGCCGGTCCATATAATAAATGGAAACACCACTCCACCTTCATGTCTATACAATCACAATGTTCCGGCTGTTATTTTTTCATCTGGTACAACAGGAAATGTTTTTCACGAAATTAATGAAATCATTATTCCCCTGTTCATTACCTCTAAGCACTTCCAATCCCGTGTGCTCTTTATCCTTGAAGATTACAAGCCTTCATTTATGAGCAAATACGGCAAGGTTATGTCTCATTTGTCGGATTATGAGGTCATGAACCCGGCTGCAAATGGAAGTGTTCATTGCTTTCCAGGATCAGTAGTTGGGCTTAAATACCACGACAATTTAGCTTTGAATTCGAGTGACATTCCAGGAGGGCATTCGATGCGTGAATTTAGGCATTTCCTTAGAGAAGCATACGGTCTGAGGTTCAGGCATGTCAGTCAAATTAAAAAGCCAAGGTTAATGCTTTTATCTCGTAGAAATACTAGAAGGTTCTTGAATGAAGATGAAATGGTTATGATGATGGAAGAATTAGGCTTTCAAGTGATTGTGGTTGCAAGATCAAAGATGATATCGAATTTGAATAAATTCTCCCAATTGATTAACTCGTGTAGCGTCTTGGTTGGAGCACACGGGGCTGGACTTACGAATGAGTTGTTCTTGCCGTCTGGGGCTGTTATGGTGCAAGTAGAAATACTTGGTACAGAATGGCCCTCAAACACCTATTACGGAAATACTGCTCGTCCAATGGGCGTACATTACTTGAGGTATAAGATTGAGCCGGAGGAGAGCACACTTTTAAAATTGTACGGAAGAAATCATCCTGTCATCACTGATCCTGGATCTCTCTTCAGAAATGGGGGCTACCGTGCAGCCAGGACCGTGTTTCTTGATCAGCAGAACGTGAGGATCAATCTTGTAAGGTTTAGGAACACACTTGTTGAAGCACTTAGTCTTGTTACAGACTCGGATTTCTAATTTTGTTTTCATTTTATTAAATATTTATTGAATTCTTCGATATCATAAGATGTTTAGTTTGGACTAAAGAACAATGAGGTTGTTGTTCTATTGCCTTTTTAAACAGTAGAAACAACAAGTTACAATTGAACTGAAACTAGGAAAGGCAAAACTTCCATTCCGTCCCATATAGTAAACAAAATTCTTTTAATTAAGTTACAGCTGCTCGAATTACGATTTTCCCTTCAATATCGAGTACCTAATCCTGCAAACTGACTGGTTATTAAAAAAATTCGTAATCTCCTTCTTATCAGTATGAGGGAGAAATATTTAGCAAGCTTATTTTGACCTATTCTTCACAACAATAATCACATTCTTGAAATAGATATTGGTCCCTTCGACTTAAACTTGGCATGTGTATAGCGAGTTATTACTATGGTAGATAACTATCGGGATCAGTCTACAGAATAGATAAATACAAATCATAATAAAGACATCAAAATTTCCATTTGGAAGAGTGTAAAGGGAAATTCAAAGAGGCTATCAATTCATAATGCAACTTGTTCATATTTCAATTTTCAAATACACTGATTGATTTCTTTATCATTTTGAGTTTTTCTTCTACCTTTTTCAGTAAAACCAAGGAAAAGAGGCCCCTCATATCGGAAGCTGAGGCTTTAGACTTTCAGTTTAGAATCAAATGGTCCATAATTATCTGATTAGAATTTCGTCTTGTACAACTTTGAAGAAGTCAAAAAACAGACAAAAAAGATAAAAACTTAATAATAAATTAATGGGGCTGCTGATCTTTGACACTGCAGAAGAAGATGATTAAAGAATTTCCTTTGTTTTTTTATGAATCAAGGGTCCGTTTGGCGGAGCTTTTTTACAAAGCTAAAAGTTGCTTGTGAGATTAAGAAGTTATTTTTACGCAACGCTCGTTTGGATCATTTCTAAGAGTACGGTTAAAACTTAAAAGAGTTTCTAGAGAATGGAGCTCTTTAACAAAAAAACATAAGCAAAAGCAAAAGTCTTATCAAATGGACTCATCTTCGGCATTTTTTCGGCTGCATCAATTTTCCATCAAGGCGAAAACATTCCTCTAACTACCATTAAAATTTGGCTTCTACTATACCAGAATTTAAGGAATCTGGGTAGCTGCCTTCTAACGTTGTATCTCCTAGCTGTCAAAATTATTAAATAAAAAATTAATTAATAATTTATGAAAAGCATGGAAGGTGTGGACATCAAGAACGTCGACCCCGCCCTTATTTATTTTTTCTTGTGATCGCGAAATTCCAACAAAAGAAATTTCGAGGAATTGTTTATTCTTTGTATTTCCAGGCTTTTCTTGTTTGTTTCTCTAACGCTTTCAGATTGACTGTTGTTCATAATGATTAAGGGTTTAATCATAATATTTATACTTCATTTGTATTATACTTTGTAATTTACTTACTTTTACAGATAATTTTGGTTTTGAGATGCCAGACTGATGAGGAAATTAACCAACAAAACCAAATATTCAACAAAAATATTGAGCAACAATGCAACAGGATAAACAATTTTTCCTTTTTTTTTTTTTTTTTGTAAATTTAATAGGATTCTAATCAAATAGACCAATGCAAGTCCCCAAATTTTTGTGTATATACCAAAATGACGATTGATTTAACTTGAGCGATTTTGTTGTAAGGTCAGGTCAACCAATACATTTGCCGGACCCAAAAATGTCCCCGTCCACCTCATGTAGAAGTTCGTCATCCCCGCGTTGAAATGGTAGACATCAAGGTTCTCCCCTTTAGTTAAATCATTGTAGCATAGATGTGAGGGTGTCCATCTTCTTCACCCCTAATTTTATCTAAGTTTTCATTGCACTATCCTATTCAATTTGTATTAACCTTCATTGCTAAACACAAAAATCAATTCCGAAGGCAACAACAATCGTGCGCTATAATACCACTTTGATTTAGTAGGAAACTAATCCAATAGGGCAATGCAAGTCCCCTAATTTTTGTGTAGATACCAAAAATATTAATTGATTAACTTGATTAACTCGACATTAAGGCATAGTCAAACCAACACATCTGTCGAAGCCAACAAGGACCCCGTCCACCTCATATAGTGGAAGGTCATCATCCACGCGATGGAACGGTCGACATCAAGGTTCTCCCCTTTAGTTAAGCCATTTTAGTATAGACGCAAGGGCATTGATCTTCTTTACCCTTAATTTCGTCTAAATTTTCATTGTACTATCCTTTTCAATTTGTATTGACCTCCATTGTTAGGCACAAAAATCAATTCCAAAGGCAACAGCAATCGTGGCTATAATATCACTTTGATTTAATAGAAACTAATCAAATAAGGCAATTCAAATCTCCTAATTCTTGTGTAGATACAAAAAATGCCAATTGAATTAACTTTTTAATTTTGACATTCGACTACAACGAATAAATGAACTTTTTAACAAGAATCAAACTTCTCCAACGAACCAAAAAACTCCACCTCTTCCATGATATCTAACTAGGATACATGAATCCAAGCACTGCTCCGCAAAGTTACCTCGGGTTCAACCAAATAATCACAAGTGATTTAGAAATTACCAAACTGGGCTAAAACACACTCTGAAACAAAATCAACACTAAATGCTTTTGTAGAAGGCCCCTTGCTAGACTAAATTCCGTCAAATACACTTAAACATGCGCAACAAAATAGGCTACCATGTACCTTTCTCCAATAGGTGTGTCCTTAGTAATTGAATAGAATGGCACCGCTGGTGAAGGTAGCAAATTGGCATTACTCATTTCCCTTGAACTAGACTAAGCTGTATTCTTCAACACGGATCCCAAACCAAATCCCGATGGTATTTTACCAATATGAATATCCACCATAGTACTAAATATTTTCTGATTGTTCTTCAACTGCACGACCTTGCAAATGTATAGCTGGAACTTTTTCCGCCCCTCCAATACAACCCGAACACTTTGCAAACCTTCAAAGCTTCACCCCTACTAATGAAATCATACTTTTTGAATCAAGAGTAGCCAACGAGATGAAATTTTTCTTCAAATGTGGAAAATGTCGAACATGATCAATTGTTCTAAATGTATCATCCAGCACATGACTCTACTAATACCAGTTATCCGATAAGGTGAATTATTTCATATGACCACGACACCTTTTGAAATTATTTCATATGTTAAAAAGAAATCCCAATTGGGACACATATGGAAGCACATGCTGAATCCAGAATCTAATCCTCATCAAGTTTAGATTCATCGTAAAAAATAGCCAAAAGATCCCCATCACTCGAATAGTCCTCTGCAACATCAAATTTGCCTGAAGTATCTAATTGGATTCCCTTCTAATTTGCAACCAAATTATCTTTATTATGCAACTTGTTACAATCCCTTTTGACGTGTCATTTTTTCTTGCAATAAAAACAAACTTGATTACTGAATTTAGATTTCGACTTCCTCGTTCTGTTACCACCATGAACAACAAAGCCTTCTCAATCTCTAGTCTTAGATCCAACCAGATACTTCATCTTCTCATTTGAAAACAAAGCACCATACACATCTTCAATGGTGAAAGTATAACGACTATACAAAATCATGTATCTAAACGATGTAAACGAAGTGGGCAATGAATATAAAAGAATTAAGGCTACTTCTTCTTCATTATACTTTACATTTAAAGTCTCTAAATCAACGATAATTTCTTTAAATACAACCAGGTGATCTTCAAACGATCCTTCTTCTATCCTGCGATGAGAATACAATCGCTGTTTCAGGTGTAAATTGCTTGTCATACTCTTAGTCATGAACAATTTTACTAACTTTAACCACAATGCAGTTGCCATTTTCTCCTTTAAAATATCTTGAAGAATATTATTCAAAAGATGAAGATAAATTTGTGAAAGTACCTTTTGATCCTTTTGTCGTTTCTCGTCCATCGTCCAAGCTGTGGACATCTTGTCAAATCCCAACAACGCATCATCCAAATCCATTTGAGCGAGTACTGCTCGTATCTTCAAATACCAACGAGAACAAAAAATCTCGAACAAATTAAACCAAAGCTCTGATACCACTTATTAGAAACGAGACTAGGTACATGATATGATATGAAGTATATATTGCAAACAATAAGAAACGAGAATTTAATTTGGTAGAGAAATTGGAGATTTTATTTAACAAATATAATAGAGAGAAAATACAATAATTGTGTTCCTACACAATGATTCTAACTTTCACTAATACAAAAAACTTGTAAAAAGTAGCATTTATGGGTTGCATGCCAAACCTTAGAAATAGCCATAAAGATGGAAACTAGATCAAGAAATCGCATGAAGGAAAGAAATATGGAAAAAATCGGACTGCGCGACGCTCGAGCTCTAGTCTCGTGCTAGGTGAGTGAACACTCGGTGCTCCAAATATTGCCCTACCGCTCGAGCGGTATGCGAGCGTTATTTCAGCACCGTTGAAACCTATTTTTCCTCTTTAACACTATTTTGATGTCTTCAAGCCCAATATTCCAAATCACGCATGCCCTAATCGGATTTGGGTCACAAAACCCTACAGACGGAAGAAAAACTTCTCTAATTCAGAAATCATTTTCACTAGCAGAAAGGTCAATAATGAAACAATTGAAGAAAAACAGGACTCCCTGGATTTTCTGTTTTCAAGCCAAGGCTAATGCTTTTATCTCGTTGAAATACTAGAAGGGTCTTGAATGAAGATGAAATAGTTACGATGATGGAAGAATTAGGCATTCAAGTGATTGTGGTTCTGATTAAAGATGATATTGAATTTGAATAAATTTTCCCCATTGAATGGACTTAAGAATGAGTTGTTCTTACCTTCTGGGGCTGTTATGGTTCAAGTAGAATTACTTGGTACAGAATGGCCCTCAAACACCTATTACGGGAATACTGCTCGTCCAATGGGTGTACATTACTTGAGGTATAAGATTGAGCCTAAGGAGAGCACACTTAAAATTGTACGGAAGAAATCATTCGGTCATCACTGATCCCAGATCTTTATTCAGAAACGGGGGCTACCGTGCAGCCAGGACCGTGTTTCTTGATCACCAGAACCTGAGGATCAATCTTGTTGGTTCAGGAACACTTGTTGAAGCACTTACTCTTGTTACAGATTCGGATTTCTAATTTTGTTTTCTTTTTATTGATATTTATTGAATTCTCTGATATAAAACTCGAACAATAAGGTTGTTGTTCTATTGCCTTTGCAGACAGTAGACACAACAGGTTACCATTGAACCGAAACTAGGAAAGGCAGAACTTCAGTCCTATATAGTAAACAAAATTCTTTGTCATTCAGTTACTAATATCGAGTTCCAAATCCTCCAAACGACTGGTTATTAAATTTTTTCGTAGTCTCATTGCGTAGGAACACATTCTTGAAATTGATATTGGTCCCTTCGACTTATACTCGGCATGTATATTGCGCGTTTTTATTACGGTAGGTAAGTAGCGGGACCAGTATACAAAAAAGGAAAATCAGTTGGAAGAGTGTAAAGGGCAATTCAAATATGCTGTCAATTCATAATGCAACTTGTTCATGCTTTTTTTTTTGGCTTATTTCAGTTTTTGATTTTGAGGATTTCTTCCAACTTTTTTCAGTAAAACCATGGGGAAGACTAAGAGGCACCCTCATATTGGAAGCTGCGGTTTTAGACTTTTAGTTTAGAATCGAATGGTTCATAATTGTCTGATTTGAATTCCATCTTTTACAACTTTGAAGAGGTCAAAAACCAGACAAAAAAGATGAAAAGAACAATAATAAATTAGTGGGGCTGCAAATTTGCTACGCAGCGGAATAAAAGCAGAAGATTACTAACACTCTTGTTGATCACAAAGAATACAGTGGATTTGTGAGACTATTGCTCGACATTTCGCCCAATTCCTTGGATTCTTTGTGAATCAAAGGCCCCTTTTAGCGGAACTTTTACAAAGCCAAAAGTTATTTCTAAGATTAAGGAGTTTTTGGACGTCGATTGGATAAAGCTCTTTAACAAAAAGCATAAGCAGAAGCCTTACAAACGGAGGCAAATATTCCTCTATCTACCATCAAAATCTGGCTTCTTCTACCCGAGAATTTAAGGAACCAGGGTAGCTGCCATCTAACGTTGCATCTCCTTGCTGTCAAAATCATGAAATAAAAAATTATTTAATAGTTTATGAAAATCATGGAAGGCGTGGACATTGAAAACGTCAATCATTCCCTTATTTATATATATATATTTTTTTGGGTTCTTGTGATTGCGAAATTCTAACAAAATAAATTTCGTGGAATTGTTTATTCTCAATAATTCCAGGCTTTTCTCGTTAGGATCTCTAATGGTTTCGGATTGTCTGTTTTTCATAATGATTAAGGTTTTAATCATAATTTTAAATTTCATTTAGATTATACTTTGTAATTTACTTACTTTTATAGATCATTTTGATCTTGAGATGCCAGGGTGATTGGGAAATTAACCAATAAAACCAAAGATTAAGCAAAAATGCAACTATAAAACCTTTTTTTCCCCTTTTTTGGTGTAAATTTAATAGGAAACTAATCAAAGAGGGCGATGGAAGTCCCCCAATTTTTTTGTAGATACCAAAAATGCCAATTGTTTAACTTGATTAATTTTGACAAGAGTTCTAAAAAGCGTGAAGTGTGAATTAGCTTGGAGGTCAAGATTCAAGGTTTACGAGTATAAGCGAGTGTAGATGAGGTCTAAGCGTAAAAAAATGTTTTCTTAATTTAAATATTATTTTACATTTCTAATCATTCTAAAACTATTTAATAATTAAAATAATATATACCAAATATCTAAAATTGTAAAATACTATATTTATTTAATGATTCCTATAATTAATCAATTATACAATTTTCAAGTTTTCGAAACGCAAAAATTAGACAATTTTTCGTATTTTCAACTTTCTACTATATAATTTCTACTTTATAAATTTATAGAAACTTCTAACATACTTTTGAAGTTTTCAACAAAACAATAAGCTTCAAAATCATAATTACATAATGTAGATAGTACCGTATCTTAAATCTTATCTAACTTTTTGTTGGATTAAATCATTTAAAAACTTGAAACTAAACTCAAATAAAAGGTTTTTGAAAAGGAAAAAAAAAATAATAAACTAAAGTCCAATAAAAGACTTTTAAAAAAAATAAAAAATAGTGTCTAGGCTTACATTTTAGAACATTGATTTTGCTGTAAGGTTTGGTCAACCCAATACATTGCTGGACCCAACAATGTCCCCGTCCACTTCATGTAGTGGGAGGTACCGCCATCCCTGCGATGGAACGGTAGACATCAAGGTACTCCCCTTTAGTTAAGCTCTTGTAGTATAGACGTAAGGGCATTCATCTTCTTCACCCTCAATTTCGTCTAAATTCTCATTGCACCGTTGTATTCATTTTGTATCAAACTTCATTGTTAAACACAAAAATCAATTCCAAGACAACAACAATCGTGTGCTATAATACAACTTGCCTTAATAGGAAACTAATCAAATAGGGCAGCACAAATCCCCCGATTTTTGTGTAGATATCAAAAATGGCAATTGATTTAACCTTATTAATTTTGATGTAAGGTTTGATCAACCCAATACATTTTGCCGGACCCAACTCGTCCACCTCATGTAGTTGAAGGTATCGTCATACCTACAATTGAAATTTGTTAAGTCATTGTAGTATAGACGCAAGGGTATAGACGATACGATGTATTCATTGTAGTATAGATGCAAGGGTATTCATCTTCTTCACCCCCTAATTAATAGGCTCTCCCCTTTAGTTAAGTCAATCTAGTATAGACGCAAGGGTATTCATCTTCTTCACCCCCTAATTTCATCTAAATTTTCATTTTACTATCCTATTCAATTTGTTTTAACCTTCATTGTTAAATACAAAAATCAATTCCCAAGGCAACAACATGTCAACAACCGTGCATTATAATACCATTTTAATAGGGAAATAACCAATAAAACCAAATATTTAACTACAAAATGGAATTGATAATTTTCGCTTTCTTAATAAGAAACTAATTAAATAGAGTATTGGAAGTATCCCCCAATCTTTGCATAGATACCAAAAATCCCAATTAATTTTTACACAAAATTGATTATTGAAATCTCTTATTTGGGTTGTTTGTTAAATAGTATTTACACAAAAGTTGAGGATAAAAAAGTAGTTGCACAAGAAAAAAAAGAAGTCAAGAGAGAACAATCCACAAGTTTCAAATATTCTTTGCTTAATAACTAGTTAACAACGAGAGGACCTGTTCAAAGTCGCCTAACAATTGTTGATTGAATAAGAGATGAAGTAATTATCAAAGTTAGAAAAGGGAAACGGAAAGAAAAATTGGAAAATAAATGAAATCTCATCAGCTGGTAATATTTTAGTCTTCTAAATATTTATCTACTTCATACTAATTCTTCTCTTGCATATCATACAAGAACTTGGAGCTAGTTCTCAAACTAGTGGAGATGGATAAAGAGCCTAGAAAACTTGTTTTTCTTTCGACGCCAGTGATCTTCCTGCTTATCCTTTCATTGCTTTATTTTGATCTTTTCTGGGCCAATTATATTTCGTTTGATCAATGTAAACTTCTACTTTTGTTACTTCCTTCTTTTCTTGAATTCGGATCTTTTTAGACTACTATGCTGTATGACTAACTCAGATTGAATCTTTCGATGTTGTATGAAAATGGCAGGGGAGAAAAACTGCTCTAATTCAGAAACTATTTTCAATAGCAGAAAGGTCAAAAATGAAACACAAGAAAAGCAGAACTCCCTGGATTTTCTGTTTTCAAGCCTCTTAGCAGGTATGCGATTATCCCACCCCCACCCCAATTAGCAACACCCTAATGAATAAAATTTGATGCATTTAAACAGGGGAAGATCAAGTCAAGCTCAAAGCCACTGGACTTGCATGTAATAGGGCTGTTTATTCTATTCACTGTGTTGCCAATCAACCTGTAAGGATTGACACAAGAACAATGACGGTTTACGTTCCCTCTGATCAACCTGTGCAAGAAACTGTTATTAAGCCATATGCTAGGCAAGAAGATCATAATCTTCTCAAAATTGTGACACCAGTCAAGATTTTGCACGGGAACACTACGCCGCCAGTTTGTCAGTACAACCACGAAATCCCAGCTGTGGTCTTCTCATCTAGTGGCTTTGTGGGAAATGTGTTCCATGAAATCAATGAAATCATCATCCCTTTGTATATTACTACTAAAAATTTTCAATCCCGCGTGCTGTTCGTCCTTGAGGACTACAAGCCATCCTTTCTAAGTAAATATAGCAAGGTAATCTCTCGTTTATCGTTTTATGAGGTCATGAATCCGGCTGCAAATCAAAGTGTGCACTGTTTTCCTGGAGGGGTAGTTGGACTTAAGTTTCATGGCCATCTGTCTTTGAATATGAGTGATGTCCCTAAAGGCCATTTGATGCATGACTTGAGACAGTTTCTTCGACAAGCCTATAATCTCAAGTTTAGCCATGTATCTCAGATCAAAAGGCCAACGTTAATGCTTTTATCTCGTAGAACATCAAGAAGATTTTTGAATGAAGATGAAATGGTTGCAATGATGGAAGAGTTAGGCTTTCGAGTAATTGTTGTTGCAAGAGCAAAAGTAGTATCAAATTTGAACATATTTGCCAATCTGATAAACACGTGCAATGTATTCGTGGCAGCACACGGTGCTGGCCTAACAAATGAGTTGTTCTTGCCTGATGGTGCAGTCATGGTTCAAGTTGATCTGCTTGGCCTAGAATGGGCAGGGGCCACCTATTATGGCAACCCAGCTCGTGCAATGGGCGTGCATTACTTGCGATATAAGGTTGAGCCCGAGGAGAGTTCACTTTTGAAAGTCTTTGGACGAAACCATACAGTCATTACAGATCCCAAATCCGTCCACGACCCATTAGGCAAGGAAGCATATCTTAATGGTCAAAATGTAAGAATCAATCTTGCTAGGTTTCGGGAGACATTAGTCGAAGCTCTTAGTCTTGTTGGAGATTCGACTCTATAATTTTNATCCGTCCACGACCCATTAGGCAAGGAAGCATATCTTAATGGTCAAAATGTAAGAATCAATCTTGCTAGGTTTTGGGAGACATTAGTCGAAGCTCTTAGTCTTGTTGGAGATTCGACTCTATAATTTTACTCGTAAGCGAGGATTCATCTGTTGAGTCGAGCAATCAGGCAAATGTACAAATATGTTGCTCAGAACATATCAGGTAAGTGTAGGTATAAGGAAAAACAACGCTTAAGTCCACATATTCTTCTTCTTGTTGATATCATTAGATTTAAATGGCAAATGAAGTTACCAATTTTTTACAAGAAGTATTGTCGCAAGCAACATGTAGAATTACAATGCAATCTTTCTGCAGCTGCAGCTGCGTGATTTTGATATACTATTAATGCACCGCAAACTGAGGGCAGCAATTTTTGCAGCAATTACAGAGAGGAGGGAGTACGATCCTAGCGCCCCCAAAAACCAAGGACCGCAAAGTTTGTCCTCGGAGGGCGACTCAGAGTTCAAGAATAGGCTAAAAGGCATAGTCGATAAATAACAGCCTGTACTCCTCTTGTTGGTCCCCAGGGACGGAGGCGACTTGGCATAAGTCTATTGGCATCTAGAAATATTTTGTAATGTCGTCTCATTACTGTCTTTTTCAACAAGCTTTTGGGTAACAACATTAGATTAAACTTGATTTTTAAGGCTGTACCAAATTTGATACAGATGTTCACATTATATTACAATTGCCAGTTCATTTTTTTCCCCCAACAACACATTCTATTCCTGCCGGCTGAGCATCTTTTCGCTAATTCTTTAACCAGCCGAACCAGCCAAATGGAAACTACCCCATGGTACGTGGCTAGTTCTAATCCAATTGGACATGTAATATAGTTTAGAAGAGAATAACTAAAACTTCCCTAATTTCGTGCACAAAAGTGGTTTATATTTTACAACCAGAGCCAAAATTTCCTTCAATTTGATATTTCTAGTTCGCTTATGTTTGAAATTAAGCCGCAATCTCAACTGGGAGCACAAGGATAAGTAAAATGGAATTAGGTTTTAATTTGTGGAGCCTAATTAGTACCGTTGTGCAGAGTCGGTGTTAAGTTGTGGAGGCAAATCGTCGCTGAGCAAGAATAATTTAGGAATTTCAAACTTATAATTTCGGTTTTGCCCTGATTTTTTTTTTAAATAGGGAGCGGTTATTAAAATTTTGTATCGTCATCGAAAAGAGAGAAAAAGTTAGAGAAATTAGGGTGCATAATTTTTCTTTTTTCATCATAATGAATTATGTAACAGCGGGTGAGGATGTAATCTTACATTGGGACTAATCTCAATAAAACTTGCGTTCTTTTGTATCTTTACTTTCAAGCCAGGCCCAAGAAACCAAGCACGCAAGTCAATACAATAAAAGGAACACAGGAAAAAAAAAGTTTATCAAACAATTAAGAGATCGTTTTCACACATGGTCATGAACAAGAATTGAAAATTTAATTATGCACTCCTGCCCCTGGTATTGAAAAACCATGGTTATATTTTATTATTTGTTGACACATTTGATGAGAAAAATAAGGCAGACACAAAGGGGACAGGTGAAATCTCATTGCACGAAAATGAACGATATATTCGCCATCAACAAATGCAGTTGAAAATGACTTATTACCTTGTGCACCACTCGATTTTTACATTGTCTATCACAACCACATTTCCACTCGAAAGCTTTGAACAATTGTGTGAGTATTTTTGGTAAATTACATATGAAGTTGATAAGGGAGATACGTGAATATTCAAAACCTTGGTGGGAGATTTTCATTTTTATCTTATTTTCAGCAGCAGATGAATTGAAGATGAGTCTTGAAATATTTCTTTCTTCTTGTCGCTCAATTACTATCTCTAGGACTAAGAATTCATTAGTATATTAACTACAAATATTCACAATCCCAGAAATGCATCACTGTAATGTTCCGTTTAAACATCATGTGATATTCAATTCGAGTAGCTTGCGAATGATTCTGATAGCCGCTGAGCTTTGTGCATCTCTTAGTTGTGGCTTCGCGCTCCCCGTTATCAGAACTGAACCTTCTCCACCTTCTTTAGCTTCGACTTTAACAAAGAATACATCCTTCTTTTCATCATCGCGGCCAAACTCTCTGTCAAGTTTGCAAATAATACATGTTCAAACAGTTTAAAGGCGAAGGTCTAGCACTGATGAACAAATGGAGACGTACAAAGCAGCAAAACTTTTAGAGAGCTTATAAAAGGCTCATTTGATTATTTGTTTAAAAACTAAATTGCCATAGAACGAGAAAAAACGTACATGTACTCTGGATTAGGCCATTTCTTCTTGCCACAAACTGCCATATAACTTGTGTTTTGCTTCTTCAATATCATTTTCCACATTGAGATCATCATTGAAGATGTTGATCACTTTATTTCACTAGTTGTACGCAGCAACTTATTAACAGCAGCCTTGTCTGCATGAAGCTTTGCATTTTCTTTTTGCTTGGAAGAAGAAGAGGCTAGTAACACTCCATCGACATATACACTGGCCATGTTTCTCTTTTCTTTTCGCTCACATCTTATGTCAGCATCCTTTCCGTCCCTTTGGCACAGCTCAAAGAGCGTTGCTATGGGTTGTGGTTGTTGTTTTACCTTCACAATCGGCTCTAGAAGTTTAATCACGACCTAAAGAAAGAAGCAATGGAAAGAATGTGTACGACCTAAATAATTGATCTTGCTCAAGTTAGAAAGTTAAGTGTATTTGCTAGCCCAAAATGAAAATTTCCAAGTCTCTTGAGCTCAGAATCAACCATGCAACATTTTACGAACAAATGCACCAAATAGAAATTTCCAAAAGGGGATGACAGCTTTCAGAAAAGAACATAAATTTAGTATTCTGTGCTTCTGAGGAAGTGTTACCTTTTTATTTTTCTTAAACATAATAATAGCTAGAGCTGAATTGTCAAGATAACATTCCACGCGGCCAGCAGAGTAGTGGTCGTGGATTCACAAGCTGTTCTGAAAACATTCCACGGGTGGCTAACAAAGTCATCGCCTGGAAAAATATTTAAAAAGTTTATATCCATAACAAATATTAGTTTAAACTTCCATGACGATTGTAACGGTTAACCATCTCATCTAAAAGTTTAAACTGTTCGAGAAAGGTCACGTGTATTTATTACAATCTTGTCTCGTGTTAACCATCTCATCTCAACGCTTAAGTTTTTAGATGAGGTGAATAAGAGTAACAATCATCGTGGAAACTTCATGTTACACTTGCTTCCTCGATGGTTATGGCTTCAAGTCCAGTTTCTGATCATCACGGAAGCCCAAATTCCATCTGTGTAGTGAACTTGAAATAGTTTAACATTCGTAATGCATTTTCACTTTTGTTTTTGATAAATAAGTAACAAGATTTGTAACTAAATTTTGTATAGCTATACAAAACAACTTTAGGCAATTATGAGTAATATTTAAGAAAGAGCAAAATGAAGAAGGAATCTTCCACATTTTCTTTATACTAAAACCAGTGTCAACATCTACCACAGCTGCCACTGACTTCAAAATGTCTGCAAGAATTCTTGGTGCCTTCACCAATCCTCCATACATCTCTGCCTCTCTCTAGGTTAACTGATGTTACAAATTCCTCTATCTGGAACATATACAAAGAACAATTTCGATAAGACTTTTTAAATTTAATTTGAAATTTTTACTTGGTTTCGCAAGATCCACCTTGTTCACAATGTTCAAATGAGAGAAAAACCAAGAAAATATATAAAAAAATTGTTCGATGCATAGAATTAGACACAATCACATCCATCTTATGGTTACGTGTTGATTAGATTGCTCATATGTTTGTATATTGGGGGCTAGTTGATGGAGCGGAGGGTACGGACCAGTACCGGCCTGGACCCTTTACTCCATCAACTAGCCCATCAGGTCAGATGCAGCTAAGTTGGACGGTATGATACGGTATTGAAAAGGTAATTTTGGGATTAGGACTTATATAAACAACATGTTATAACCTTATTCGAAGTTAATGGATTTATTTGCGTTGGAAGTAAACGCATTACCAGACCACTTAATTTCTTGTGTGTCAATCTTATTGTTCTTCTTCTTTTCAATTTTATTATTCACTTTTGCACAACACTACCTATATTTACCTGAAATAACTTAATGCCCCGATCGTACACTCTTTGCCAGTTCCTCAAATGATCATACGTTCATGCAATGAACATTCCTCTCGACAACCTAGTTAATATTGTCTACGATAATATTGTTTGTTTCCCATAATTTATGAGAACAAATAATTTACTAAATCTTTTTATTTTCGAACATTTATAGTTATGCAGCAATCACATTATTAGTTTGATTGATCAATCTTTTCTACCAATGTTTTATTTAAAGTTTTGAATTGGTTTTTCTCTTGTACCATTCTCTTCAAGGTATAGAGTCTTTGTTACCAATTGGCTACAACTCCTTACGTATTTGATATTCATTTTCTACAACAGATCGTCGTGTAATATCAATTTTTTCTAGAGTATTTTATGTTAATATATATGATTTCATCACTTTTCTTGTATCAAAATATATATCAGGCAATTGATTTGCAACTCTTTGCAAATAAATCATTTTTTTTCAATATCTTAATTACATTGACAGTTTAATGGATCTAAGTAATATAGAGTTATTTTATTCCAAAAAAAAAAAATCTTTGTTCTTCATGATGTAATTTCATCCCTCCCAAAGTTGAAAAGTCATTTTTTTTCTTCAAAATGTACAGTAAATAAATCAAATGTTAAATGTTCAAAGTACTTAATAATGGATGGTGAATCAAAACCAATGTAAATTCCAAGGCTTGGAGAAAAAAATTGGTCCATTGTGGGGATGGAACTGGAACTTTGACTCAACCAAAAATTCATAGGTGAAAAATATCATATTAATGACCAAATGCAAGTTGTAAAAACGAGTATTAGTGATAAGCAATTGATTGCATACGAACCAATGTCGCATCATGTAATATAGCATGACCCAAAATTAATTACCTACTACCTAGCAATGAATTCTAGATGTTTGATAAACACTTTGCTAAGCTATTTTGTATATAGACATGTGAAATCGAATGTTCATATACAATACTCATCAAATGCATGAAATCAAAATGAACTAGCATTATCATTTATCAAATTGAATTGTCTTGATTGAATAATTGAAAATTGAGCACGCAATTTTATTATTTGAGCAAGTAATTTAACAAAATTGCATTCCCAGTAAAAAGCAACCGACAAGATCTACATATATCTCCACTAATTCTTTCCAATAAAGTTAGTGATTTAATATTAACCTTCATAAGGGGAGATCTTACGACTAACTTACTTTGTGAATAAGCAACACCTAAATAATCATCTAGGTAAAGAATATTTTGGTTCTTTAAATAATGTCCGTGTAAGTTGTTAATAATTCAACACCTGATTATTGCTCCTGATGTCCAAGTAAATCATGAAGAATTATAAAACATTTTGAATCAACAAATTTTCAAACAAAAGGCTTGATTTGTAAATAGGTAAAAATAAACGACGAATAGCTGAATATTACTAAGCCTTGTTTGGGCTCCACTAAAATGAAAATTTGGAGGAAAATGTGTTTTGAAATAATGACTTTTTAAAAAATGTGGTTAAAAGACAAAGAAAAGTTTTGAAATTACGTATAACATTATTTTATAGAAAAATATATGATTGAAAATGAAT
>CAIGRP010118062.1:0-36722 GCA_903798385.1 Fraxinus cuspidata
TATAAAAGTTATTCATAAATATTACTATATTTACAACAACCCTTATTATTATTATTATTATTATTATTATTATTATTTTGTTGAATTGAATTTTTGTAAATCACACTTCCAATGGAAAACTCATTCTTATCCAAAATCTCATCTAATCTGTGGTGGAACACGTCTGTGATATTTCAATTTTGCCATAACTCAAATACTTTTTTAATTATAAATTCCCATAATTGACCACCGATTAACACACACACACACAAATACATACATACATACACGCACGGCACAGAGAGAGAGAGAGAGAGAGAGAGAGAGAGAGAGAGACGTATAAACAATTTTCACTTTTAAGGCAGTCTAGGAAGTTAGGATAATGGAACGTGATTTTAGATTTTTATTTAAAAGAATTTGTTTGATCTAACCACGTAAGATGCATAAGGTGCAAATGATTTGTTTCCTTATATTTTTATGTATTCAATTAAATATACATTAATTGCCGTGGGTTCGACCAACGAAATGTGAACTCTATTAGATTATTTATAATAAAATGTGATATCTTTTGGGAATTCAAAATGACTACGTGATGAGTGTTTCGTTTCTATTTTATTGTTTATATAATTGTGTATGAAAACTACACGTATACTACTAGGTATTTTTAAATATTCACTTACAATAAGATTGATTGTACTATGACAAGATAATGATGCGAATTGTCAAAAGGATTTGAAGAATTAAAAGCATTAAATTTTCTATGTTTCAGAATGATTATTTAGTTTTAAATTTGTTCAAAAACGTGTTTGTTCAATAGTTAGGTGGTTATGTTTATTTTTAAATAAATACACACTTTATGTTTTAATTGATAGTTATTATTGAAAATAAAGAAATAAATTTCCTTTATCGTTTTCAAATTAACCCGAAGAAAATTAAAGGTTTGATATTAAATGACGTTAACAGTGCGTGGCAATGTTCACAATGAACAGTGACCATTTCGTCACCGTTCCCTTTAAAAAACAATTTTGATGACAGATTTTCCCTTTTAAAGGTTTAATATTAAATGTTTGTTTTAAATATTAAATAGATTTAAATAACAATTTTAAATTGATTTCAAAATGATTTTAAGTGATGATAATTTTAGATTTTAAATTGTTACTGATCATGTTTTAAATTTTACAAGTCATAAATTTTACATATTTAGCTCTAGCTTTGGGGAGATGTTTAGTTCCCACTTATTGTTTTGAGTTTTTTTTTTCTTGATTTGTATATTCATATGATTAAAAGGCTTTGTCAAAAAGATTTAAATTATCTAAGAAGAGTGTGATTTAAGCGATCCATTGTGATCCCCCACCTTGAATCCTTTTGGTTGCGCATTATTCAAATTAACAAAACAAAAAATAATATTTCAGAATATTCAAAGTATTTTGATAATAATTATGAGTTTGAGGACAATGTAAACTTTTATAAAATTTTAAACATGTAATAACATGAAAAATCTTTAACAAGCAAAGTTCACCATTCGACCACTCTCCGATTGATCCAATGTATAAAATTGAATGTCATTATTTTAGCATGAATATAAGTATATTTACCTGGTATGCCTTATCAGTTGAACTTTTTCACATTTTATATAAATATTTTTTTTTTCATGCAAGTATGGAATGAAATAAAATTTTCTTTGAAAGATTAAACATATTTTGACTTATACGTGTTAGACATGATCAGGGCTTTATAAATGCACGAAAAGGTTTGAAGGAAGGAAGTTTGTAATATTCCAAAATTTTATAGAATAGAACTATTTGGTGATAACGATTTTGATCAGATGCCTTTTTATAATTTTGAAAATTGAGGAACTAATGTCAAATAGCAATAATTTCAATTTTATTTGGACCAAATAACTAAGTATTGATAGAACGATGATAAATATATCAATATTGTGCTCCTTTTGTGGTTCGTATTAAATGACACATCATGCCATCGAGAAAAAGTTAATTCGAATAAGTTAAGTCAAAGATATTGAAGTTCGAAAAAGCTATTATCTAGTATTTGATTAAGTCGTTTATTAATTTTAAAACAGGTTGGCAATAGGCACATGTGTAGTTAATCAAACATAAACTAGTCTTTTTATTTAATTAGGTTTTGTAATTCAATAAAAACTACACTTCGTCTTATTTTTGCAAATCCTACTTTCAATAGAAAACCCATTCTTGAACACAACCGATATTTCAGTTGTACCATAACTCAATTACTTTTTTAGCTATAAATGTTGTGCAAATGTCGCATAATTTACCACCAATTACATATATAAACAAATGCATATGCGCACGACATAGTGTTGGCAACGGGGCAGGGCCGCGACTTCTCTACCCACCCGCCCCGCGTCCCACCCAGCCTTAGTCGGGGCGGGGCCGCCCTGCCCCCACCAACTTGTTCAGGGCGGGTTTTTTGGCCCCATTCGGGGCCGGGCCCCGTCGGGCAGGGCGAAGCGGGATAAATTGCCATATCTAGCATGACAGAGAGTTTTAAAGGCAAAAACAATTTTCACTTTTAGGGTATTTGAGGAAGTTAGTATATTGGAACGTGATTTTGGTTTTTTATTTCGAAGAATTCGTTTGGCCTAACCAAATAAGATACATTTTGTGTAATTGATTTATTTTTTTTATACTTTTATATATTCATTTAAATATACATTAATTGCTAGTGGACCTTCGAGTTCGATTAACGAAATGTGAAATATATTGGGTTTTTTATAACGAAATGTGAAATTTTTTGGGAATTCAAAATGACTGCATGACGAGTGTCTCGTTTGATTACCAATATACTCCAAATGAAATGTGGTATAAAGTCTCCATTTTGTTGTTTATATAATTGCGTATGAAAATTGTACGTATTTTATCGGGTATTTTTAAATACTTATTCTTACAATAACTTATATATAAGTTTAGATCAATTGGGACTCTGACATGATGGTAATACGGGGTATCAAAATATTTGAAGAACTAAAAGCATTAAGTTTTCTATATTTCAAATGATTATTTAGTATTAAATTTGTTCAGAGACGTAAGTTCAATAGTTAGGTGGTTATGTTTATTTTTAAATAAATACCCACTCCTTGTTTTAATTGATAATTATTATTGAAATAAAGAAATAAATTTCCTTTATCATTTTTCGCATTAATGTGATGCATATTGAATTTTAGTAACACTCTAGGGTTTATTGAAAATTAGGGTGTTACAGCTACATTAATTTTTGTTTGAAAATTAATTTTTAAAATCACTTTTTATTTCTGAAGTGCTTTTAGAAGAAATCACATAGAATTAACTTCCTTTAAAAACTTTTCTAACTAAAAGAACTTTCATAAAATTAGCCAAATAGGTCAAAAAGAAGCTTTTGAGTCTCAAAAGCTCATTTTGAGTTTTCAAAAGTATTGCCAAACGGGCCCAAATCAAAAATCTTGGGTTAGCTGATATCTTTGCATACTATAATCAACATCACAATATCATTGAACATGTAACACAGATCTTTGCTACTCTCAGGATACCTCATGACTTGGTTTAAGATCTTTCAGATACCTACAACAACTGCACTCTCAGGGTTAAAAAAGGTACATATTAAGCATACGGTTATTTGTAATCTAACACTAACAAGGATTATAAGACTCATGAATCTGTTGAATCCAATAATTTCCCTCTTATCTACCAAACAAAGAATTATTGACAGATCTTTTTCAATTTCTGTCGTAACCTTAGTGATTGTAATGACACAAATATTTGAGAGTTGAGGAAATGGTTTCAATGCTTGCATTCAGTCCATCTTTAGGAAATTTACCATTGTATTCAGATTTGGATGTCAGTTTTCTAAGGTATGATTGATTGGTTAGCACACACAATAGGTAAACAGAAACAGCCAAATAATTTGAAGCTAAACTCAACATTTATTGAAAAGAGATATTACAGTCCAGGACAATTGTTTAGATACTAATGCTTTCAAAATTCATCAAATGCATATAGCTTAACTACCGAAAACTCTGGGAAAAGCATCCCAAAACCACGACGACATGAACGTGCATTACAATCTATAAATTCTAGTCCTTTATTCATATGACTTGATGGTAGTTTGTTTTGAAATAGAACAAAATGCTTCAGATGCTTGAAATTTCACCATTTGACATTGGAAGCCACTTCATTTGAAGAAACATCTTCTAGTTCTCACTGCCATAACAGTTCATATAATCAAATTCTTTAATCGAAGTTGAGAATGAATAAAAATGAAAAAGAGAAAAAGAGGCAGTGTTTGATTCAGAAACTAACCGGAAGTGGAGTAAACTTGTAGTCCTTGACAGTAATATACACTTTACTAGAATTCTTCTCAACATTTTCTTTGAATTTTGGGGGCATGTTTGTAAGGAGCAAGTCCAAGCCCCTCTGTTGCAACAGCCTGCTGGGAATGCTATCCAGCTTTGAACAACATCTGATATTGAGCTCCTTAAGTTTCTCCATTGCGCCTTCTTCCAACTCCCATTCCTCTAAGTCCTTCAACATCCAGAGACTTAGGACTCGGAGCTCTGTGAATGTTTCCACTGGGCAGACAATTTTCTTCCCGTCGTATGAGTTGGCCAAAAGCCTGAGAACAGTTAAGCCACGAAGCTTTCCTAGGATTGGCATAGGATCATCATCGAGATGTGAGACTGATAGTGTGAGAACTTTGATATTTGGGGGAAATTGATCTATCTCTGGTAGTTTCTGCAATTTACCGAGCAAATTGAGGTTGGAAAGTTTCACCAAGGCTGACAATGGCTTTAAACTGAGCTCAGAAGGGCGTCCACTATCGTCTTTTGACCGCAATCTCAAGGATTGAAGAGTTGTAAGTTTTGAAATCCACTCGAGTAAATCTTCTATAGATTGACTAAAGTTCCTCGAACCGTTCGTTGCTTGACTCGAGTAATCATCAAGATTGTTCCAACGGAATGAAATGCCCAGTTCTCTAAGTTGAGTTAACTTGCTCAAACAATTTTTCACTGGACTCTCTGGATCAACAGATAATCCCCAGAGAGTCAAAAGTGGAGGCAAGGAGCCACTTTGATGCAAAGGCATGTCCTTGTCGAGACTAATCTCATTGAGATTGAGATGCCGTAGATGTTTCAATTTCCAAATTGAACTGGGAATTCTATTTATGTATGTGTGCTTAAGATCTAAAGTTTCAAGGTAGGGCAAGTCACCGACAGATTTCGGGATTTTGTCCAAGAATGTCCACCTTAACCCCAAATATCTCAAGTGAAACAAATCACCTAAATTGTCTGGCAAACTTGGTTTATACACCCCTTCTAGATCAAGCACCCTAAGCAATCCAAAGCCCTTACATATCATACGGGTAAGAAGATTACTTACTCCAATTGCTGGTATATCTTTCTTCTGGAAGTTAAATGATATGTAGGAGCGCAAATGTTGAAATTGAGATGGATTCAGTGAGCAATTTTTGGCATCGGCGGACTCAACAAGCCTACGCACAATGAATGAAGCAGCAACTTGGCAACCAGAGTTTCGATGGACATGGAAAAGGCTGATATCTCGGGCCTTGTCCAATAAGTAGTCACGGAGAACACCTAGCATACGACATTTTCTTGGGCTGCCATCAGACCTCAGTTTAGAGATCTGGATCAAACTGCGAATAACCAGATTGTCAAAACACTTTTGTACCTCCTCTTCTTGGAATATTTCTTGTTTTTCAGGCCGCTTCACGAATCCCTCTGCAAGCCACAAGCGTAGCAGCCTCCTGATTGGGATATTATACTCTTGAGGAAAGAGCATCAAATAAAGCAGACAGAGTTTTGAGTGGGCATCCAGATCGTTGTAGCACAATGACAAGATGTCCAAGGTATGCCCGTTCTCTTGGCTGTTTAGTATTGGAAACCATTCCGTAGCTTTTGTTGTTGACAAAAGGCTGCCGAGGAGGACAATATTCATTGGGAGACCGTTGCATATGTTAATAATTTTCTCCTTCAGAGTCGAACATTCATTACCTTCCTCTAAGCCCACTTTATGCAAGAACAATTTCCAGCTGTCTTGATCGTTCAACTTCTTCATGTAGCATGGAGGGCTCTTCGGAAAAGCATGTTTTGCCACTTGTTCGTGACGAGTTGTGAGAATTATCCTACTTCCATTTTTCTCATCTGGAAATGCAATTTTGAGATTTTCCCATACTTCACTACTCCAAACGCCATCCAACACGATCAAGTACTTCCTATGCTGCAACCTCTTCCAGACTATAGTTTGGCGCGTTTGCTCATCGAGTACATCATCTTGGTCCTTGGATTCTCCCGCTTGATTTAGTAGGTTGAGCAGGACATCTTCTGTGCTAGAATCTTTTGAGATGGTGATCCAAGCACGCAAAGACTTGAAGCGATCCTTAATGATTCTATTTTCATAAACAGCACGAGCCAAGGTCGTCTTGCCTGAGCCCATTTCACCTACAAGGGAGATGATTCGATTATCCCAATTGTCGTCTTCGGTTAACCTTTTCACTAGATCATCCACATCCTGTTTAAATCCAACATTGTATAGTTCTTGCTCATCAGAAAAACTGCCGAACAAGAGTTTTCCCTGTTCCCAACGCTCTCGAATAATTGAAGCCTTGCTTGAAAATTTCATCGCATTTGAAGCTTTTGGACTACTGTTCTCGGTAAATGAGAAAGTACTCATACTATGCTCTGCAAACGATGTGATATCATCCTTTCCAGCATAATCATGTGTGTTTGTCTTCTCTTCATGAATTTCGCCAAGAGTCCACCCACAAAAGCTAACATCGCTTGAATCAATTTGTGCATCATTTTGATGGGAACGATTGGATCTGAGACTTGCATTTTCAACATCATCGGGCTTCTGCTTCTTGAGCAAATCAATTTTTCTTTGAATTTTCTTTAGTTTCCTGCTAAGCATTTTGCAAGCAGTGAAATTCTTAAGAAAGAGAGCATGGTTCATCAGAAATCCCATTCTCTTCTTCTGGCGCGTGATGCGAAGAGCAAAAGATTCGATGGCATCCTCCACCTCGTAGAGATTTTGAAGATAATCATCTGTCCATTTCTTGATGGCTTCCACATTCGTTTCCTTATCAGCAGCATCAATGAAGAAGCCTTGCATTTTCTCCAGTTCATCTTGCATCTCCTTCAGTTGAGTCCCAATCACCTTATTGTACGTTATTGATTCTTCTGCTACTACATCTCTCAGTTTTTGGATAATCACCGAGACGACTGCGTCAAGCGCCATGAACGAGGTTATCAATTTACTCTCTCCCCTTTCTGTGTGTGTCTATGCTTGGAATGAAAACTCTTAGCAGCACAACCATTCCAGTACAAGCAGCCAATTAATAAGCTTGGTTTCAAAGACTCGATAGGTCTGTCTATCCTTGCAAAGTCTATGGCCATGAATCTTCCTGGAAAGAAAATGAATGGTTAAGAAGAAGACAAGAAACAACTTGGTACGGTGACGGGGTACTTTTCAAATGAACCAACTCAACATTGCCAATTTTCACTTTGACCAGATTTTTTAAGCACTCGACACAATAGCCTTCCATTGCGTAAAAGACAAAATTACCCTTAAACATGTTATATAATTACAAAATATAGTATTGTTTAAAAGACAATAATACATTTTTTTAAGTTATAAAAAATTTCAAATACTTCCCACTTAAAATTTCAAAATCAAATTACTTTCTTTATCTATCTACTCCAACACAGATAAAAATTGTTCATTTTTCATCTGTTTCAAACTTGAAAACAGATAAATTTATTATTCACAGCCATCACTTGGAATCCGTAAGTATATTTACGTATTTTTAATTTCGTCTTGGTTAAATTTATACATTATTTTAATCTTTAAATCTTATTTCGACATAGGCAGATAAAAATTTTACGATCTTAAAATGAGAAAAAAATTCATCTACCGGATGGATCCAGACGGCCATGTCGTCCGGGCCGAACGGATCTAGACAGATCAGACGGCTAGATCCAGTAGGTCCGGCCAGCTCGGACATCCGGGCCGGCCGATCCTTTTTTCCCCATAATTATAATTTTTTAGCAAATTATGTTTCCTAATGCAGATATGAGATCGGCTACAGTCTCGATTTGTTACTTTGGTGAATTTGAAATGAATGAAAATGGTCGATGTGTCTGAAAATGGACAGGTGAAATAGATGGCACAATTACAATTGTAATGACATCGAGCACATCATATGCACAAAATGTACTGTGAGATACAAAACAAGCTCAACGTCGATACCTCTCAGTACGACATGGAATTTGGATTTCTATTCAACAACGAGCATACATACATTCCAATTCCACCTGTAAATATTACTCTGAAGATGAAATCAAGGTTTTAATCGAATTGAACCAAGTTCGAACAACTACTCCTATTTGCGTAACTTTAGCGAAGAAGAATGTCCCCGATAGTGAAAACGAAGATCTCGATTGAGAAGATCGTAATGTGAATGATTTTTAGCACATAGTAGAGATAGCTCGTGAGGATGATATGGTTATTCCTAATACAGTTGTTCCTCACCATGATTTCACCATTACGTACAGAATTCCCTCAATAGTTCAAGCGAACGAGAATGAAAATGATTTTAAAAATGAGGAGTTGAATGCTTTATCCCGTCGGAAACATGAGTGGGGTTCACAACCTGGAACGAGTACACGAACATCTAATTGTTTCCGTATAGTTCCTGATGATGAAGATTTATATGTCGAGCAACTGTTTGAAATGAAGAAAGATTTGTAGGAAGCTGTGCACTGGATGGCTTTGAAACACAATTTTGAGTTTAAAGTGAAAAAATCGAACAAGTCGAAGTACACAATTATCTACATTGACGACAGTTGTCATTGGCATTTGCGAGCGATGAAAATGGACACGAATGAGTTCTTTGTAATTCGTAAGTTTGCACGGGAACATACTTGCAAAGTGGTTATTCGTCGAAATGATCACAGGCAGGCCCGAGCATGGTTCATTATTCGACAAATAATTCACAAGTTTTAGGACCCACGAATGATCTACAGACCTTCGGACATCATTAACGACGTCCGTCGAGAGTACGGGGTGGTCATAAGCTATTAAAAGTCCTGGAATGCCAAAGAATGCGCATTGGAGGACTTGATGGGTTCGGCTGAGGAAAGTTACACTAAATTGGCCAGATATTGCCACAACATGGGGAAAACTAATCATGGGTCAGCACTTTATTTTGATAAGGAGGACGAGATTCGCTTCAAGTATTTCTTCATGGCCCTTGGACAATGCATTCTAGGATTTTGAAACGTGATGCCTTCTGTAATTCTAGTCGATGGTACAACCCTTAAGGCTAGATACGAAGGCAAGTTGATTATTGCTACGTGTCAAGATCCCAACGTCCAAATTTACCCTCTTGCGTTCGGCATAGTTGATGGAGAGAATGATCTAGCGATGCGTTAGTTCTTCACGAAGTTGAGGGAAGTAATTGGGGACGTCGAGAACCTTGCATTCGTAACTGACCGGGGGCAGTCAACAATAAACGGTATCGCCGAATTCTTTCCCAAGGTACATCACGATTATTGTATATACCATATACAGGGCAACCACAAGACGAAGTATAGGGGCAGTGGCATCGTTGCATTATTTAGGAGAGCGGCAGAGGCTTACAGTTTTGAAGAGTTTGAAAAGTTCATGGTCGAAATAGAAAGTAAATCACATGTTGCATGGGTTTATCTAACAGAGATGGGGATCGAACATTGAGAACGATCACATTTTTCAGGACGTCGATACAACATGATGACGTCGAACAATGTTGAGTCGCTCAATGCGTTATTCAAGAAGGATCGAGAGTTATCAATTCTCGCAATGATTGAGCAAATTCGTAACAAGCAACAACAGTTGTTTCATGACTGATGTGAGGAATCATAAAGTTGCACAAGTATGATGACTCCGGCTCAGAAAGATAAACTCTTCAAGACTCTAGAGGTGGCGAGAAAGGTATGGGTGGAACCACTGGATCAGTTTCACTTCTTTGTGAGATGTGGAAGTAATATCGGATACATCGTGGACTTGAATGATAACACATGCACGTGTAGAAAGTTTCAGTTGGAGAGTTTTCTGTGTACGCATGTAGTGGCGTGGCTACGCATAGAAGATTTTCACCACACACCTTATGCAGTAATTATTACATGGCTGATTATTGGAGAGTAGCGTATGCCGAAACAATATTTCATTTGCCAAATGAAGCTGAGTGGGAAGTTCCTGACCATATTCTTCTACTTAATAATTTGTTACCACCCGAAGTCGGACCATGTGCTCCTGGACATAGATGTACGTCTAGAATACCATCCACAAAAGAATTTCCCCAACCTCGTACTCTTCAATTTTGTACAAGTCAGATTCATCTACATAACAATTCAACAGATGTGTAATATGTATATTCTTAATTGTGATTTGTATGTTGCATAATTATTGTCGTTAAATATTCAATTATCTTAAATCGTTTTTTAATTATAAACTCTTTTTGTAACTAAATATTAAATAAACTATTAAAAGAAACAATTAAAATAAAATAATTTATTTGAAATAAATAATTTAAATAGTTTATTTTAATTATTTACTTAATATTTCATTGTAAAAGAAGAATTTATAATTAAATTGCCTATTTTAATTGTTTATATAATATTTCATTATAAATAATAGAATATTAAAATAAATAAATTGAAGTAAGCAATTCAAAGAAAAAAATTATTTTGTTTATTTAATAGTTTATTATTTATAACTAAATAATATTTTATTATTTATAAACTCTTTTTTGTAACTAAATATTAAACAAACAAATTAAATAAACAAATGAATGAAATAATTTATTCGTTTATTTATTTTAATTGTTTATTTAATATACTTTATAAACAATTTAAATAAGTAATTTAAAATAAATATTTTAAATCGTTTACTTAATAGTTCATTGTAAAAGAAAAATTTATAATTAAATTGCTTATTTTAATTGTTTATATAATATATAATTATAAATAATAGAATATTAAATAAACAATTTAAATAGAAAATTTAAATGAGCAATTCAAAGAAACAATTTATTTTGTTTATTTAATAGTTTATTATTTATAACTAAATAATATGGTTTTATTTATAAACTCTTTTTTCTAACTAAATATTAAATAAACTATTAAAATAAATAAATTTAAATATAAAACTTAAATAAACAATTTGGTCGAGAACAATTTATTTTGTTTATTTAATAGTTTATTATTTATAACTAAATAATATGTTTTTATTTATAAACTCATTATTGTGACTAAATATTAAATAAACTATTAAAATAAATATATTAAATTTAAAATTAAATGAAATAATTTATTTGAAATAAATAATTTAAATCATTTATTTTAATTGTTTACTTATAAATAATAGAATATTAAAAATTTAAATTTAAATAAACAATTTAAATTGCTTATTCAATATGTAATTATTTATTTAATATTTAATTGTTTTTGTAATTATTTATTGGTCTCAGTCCTCCAATATTTGCACTCTAGATCCCTCAACTATTTAATAGTACAATTTGATCCTCGGACTTTTACTTTCATTTCAATAAAGCCCTCCATAAATTGTATCCAAGGTCCTGTAACTTTCGAAAGTTCTGAATTTCGGTCTTCAGATTCACGATTTCGTATATTTTTTGTCCTTTTTCACTCTTTATCCCTTGTTCTATTACCTTTTGGTGCAAAAGCTATAATTACACAATCGTAAATAGAAATTACATTCAAATATGCTCAAAATTATATTTACAATTGTTGTATCACAACACGAGTCATAACAAAGTACACAATATTTACATTTTTTAAAATAAAATAATGCACAATGTACTAAGGATCACATTTGTATTCATACAAATTGCAAGCCTACTTCAACCTCCACATGTCCATCAAAGATTGGTTTATAGTATCAACCTTGCGACCGATACTCAAAAATTCTATATACTTTATTGCGAATATACCGCAATCGTCCTTGCAAGTAAATAATAATATATTAGTTCGATAACACATAGCTAAAAACTAAGTTTTCAAATTAAAAACTTGTAAATTCTTACGATACTCCTTGTCTCGCCGTCTTCATGTTCCGTACAATGACTAATCTGTCATTTAATTGAATCATATCATGTCTAGCCATCATGGGAATGATCTTAGTCATCGGCTCTAGTATATGCTCCCGTTGACCTTGTGTTAAATAGCTATGGTCGTAGTTGTATACATATATAGTTGATTCAGCGAATACGATCTCCATTACAAATTAGTGTGAGTTTGCGACACTGTAATGTACATATGTGTATAATCCGTTCATGGCTTCCCATATATCGGCTCCAGCCCAATGACCCACTCCAGCATGTATTCAGGGACAACATATCCATTCCCTTGGGGCAGGAGTGGGCTATGCTCAATATCAAGGGCACGTGCAAACCCGGAGCTCGGGATGACTCGACCAGGAATGTCAAAAGATCTCAGGTGTCTTCGAGCTCGATCGCGCAACATTTCCATAGCCATGTAGATGTGCTAATGACAGAAATACCAATAAAAAAGGGATGGTCGTTAAATTAAATAAAAAAACAAATTTTGTAAACATAATAAATAACGAGAATACACTTACATCATCGACGAGCCAAGCAACCTTCGTTAGTACATCTTCAAACCACTTATTCGCGTTCAAAATTATCTTCGCCCCAATCTTGTAATCTCTAAAAAAAATGAAAGGTGAAGTGTTACAAAAAACATAGATGATCTCGTATGTACTTTAGCAAAATCATAAAATACTTACCCATGCTTAAGGGATTTGAACCATTCATCGAATGCTTTGTGTCGCACCGGGTCGACCTCATGGAAGAGTTTGGAGAACGTCCTGTCCAAGAATGTCCTTCTCTTGGCCTCGACCGTGAAGGGGAAATGATGTAATGTGACGGCAATCTCGACCTCTTACCAACCACAAGCGGTGGCATGTCAATAGCACGCTTCGTACCCTTCCTTACCTACGTCGCCCACTCTGACATGAAAACTACATCCTCTGGTACCCTCGACCTCACCACCTCCTTCGGTACCCCCGACCTCACCTCCTCTGATACCCCACCTCCGCTTCCTTCAGTACCCGCCTCCGCCGGTACCCCCTCCTCCACCTCCTCCGATACCCTCTCCACCTCCGTCGATACCCTAACCGCCACCTCCGTTGGTACCTCCCGGCCTTCGCCGGTACCCTCTCCTCCTCATCCTCGGTACCCCTTCAAACAATGACTCGTATGCAGCATTCAATGGCCATGACAGATCATCATACCCCATCTGCCTCGCACTCCCGTCACCCCCTCCATTCCCATGACTGCCAGTTCTTCTCTCGTCCGCTCCATTCCAATAGCTGCCAGCTCTTGTAGGCCTGCTATGTCACCTCGCATCGTAACGACCTCAGTATGAAGGTCACCTAACTCGGCTCGTAGCATCGTGGCATCATGTCTTAACTCCACTACTTTGCCTCTCATCTGGCCGAACATATCATCATTGGAAACAGGCCGACTACATGCAGGAGTTGATCTTCTCGGTGGAGGTGATCTCCTCGTTGGAGGTGATACAGGACAACACTCCTTAAAAAATGAACATCATGAATGAATAACTTAATTAAAAAAATAAAAACGATAATTAACATATTATATTCAATGAACATACCCTATCTCGATCAACGATGGACTCGGGCATCTGATCGTCTAGCGCGATTGCCCTAAACAGGTCACGTAAGTAACTCTGACCCTCTTCCTCGATCGACGGTGTCAACTCAGTGAGGACTTCAAGCTAACATATTGACATTTCACCGAGTTAATGACCATGTATCGAGATTTTAAAAGGACAACAACATAAATCGCAAATGTATAATACGTACCTCAGGATCGTCGAGGAGAGCTGATATTTGTTTCGCTAGTGGCTTGTCTTGTGCTCATCAGTGATGCATCCGAGGGCAGCATATCTCCCATCTCCTCACATACCGACCAGCCAAGATGGGGACAGTCTTGTACTCCCATATCTACAACAATTACAATTATTATATATAGAATTTAATAAAAAAAATTAGATAATTCATTATGTTGAACATTTACCTGCAAAGCCAACAGTATGCCATATGCATCGTACTTACGCTCGGGTCTATCCTCCTTAGGCATCAAATACCCCCTTCTAAAGACGCGTAAGGTATCCATAAAACATCTCTACCCTCAAGGATAGCTGTTGAAGGTACCAGGGTCATCAACAACCTCCAAATGAAAAACGTCGATTGAGGTCTTCCAGTGAAGACACCTGAGTATGCTCTCGAGGATAAGCACCAAGCCCAGCTCCAACCTGCCAGGCATATGGCCACATGCCCTGAATGCTTCTCCCAATTGCCCCAGAGTTACTATCGTCTGCCCATGAAAATATTCATTCAGCAGCCTCTTGTTTCTCGGAATACGGTCCCTCCTTGCTTCTTTGCCTGTACACCTCAATCCGGTGATGAGGGCAAACTAGAATATAGAAAAGGTAATGACCTTGCCCCCAAGATCAAACAGAGGGCATCTCCGTCAAATGGTTTAAGCAGTCGACATAGCAAAGCATTGAGCAACTGCCCAGAAAACTATATGCCGCGCAACGAATATAAGGGCCATAAGCAAGATCGTCTCAATATGCTCGCGTTTTCCTCGTGGCAAAGTTACAGTTCAATGTAACTTTGCCTGGGATCTGTCTGACGGCATCATCCAAATGGTATTTAATCCTACAAAATTTCAAACGTTAGATTCTTGTGCAAGATATAATGGATAAAGCATAATATGAGAAAATTAAACTAACCAAATGACATTAGCTACTATCCGTAAAAATCAACAGATAATGGAACAACGGATAATGCAATAATGGAATATTAAATAAACAATTAAAATACAAAATTTAAATAAACAACTAAAAGAAACAATTTAAATAAACAATTGTTTATTCAATACTTTATAAACAATTTAAATAAGTAACTTAAAATAAATTTTTTAATCGTATATTTTAATCGTTTTTTTAATACTTTATAAACAATTTAAAAAATAAGTAATTTAAAATAAATATTTTAATTGATTACTTAATATTTCATTGTAAAAGAAGAATTTCTTATTAAATTGCTTATGTTAGTTGTTTATATAATACCTAATTATAATTAATAGAATATTAAATAAACAATTTTAATATAAATTTAAATAAACAATTCAAAGAAAATTTTTTTGTTTATTTAATAGTTTATTATTTATAATTAAATCATATTTTATTTTATTTTTTATAAACTATTTTTTTGTAACTAAATATTAAACAAACAAATTAAATAAACAATTGAATGAAATAGTTTATTCGTTTATTTATTTTAATTGCTTAATTAATACTTTATAAACAATTTAAATAAGTAATTTAAGATAAATATTTTAAGTCGTTTTTAATACTTTATAAACGATTTAAATAAGTAATTTTAAATAAATTTTTGAAATCATACTTAATATTTCATTGTAAAAGAAGAATTTATAATTAAATTGTTTATGCCATTTGTTTATATAATATTTAATTTTAATTAATAGAATATTGAAAAAACAATTCAAAGATACAATTTATTTTGTTTATTTAATAGTTTATTATTTCTAACTAAATAATATTTTATTTTTCATAAACTCTTTTTTGTAACTAAATATTAAACAAACAAATTAAATAATGAAATAATTTATTCGTTTATTTATTTTAATTGTTTATTTAATACTTTATAAAGAACTTAAATAAATAATTTTAAAAATATATTTTAAATCGTTTACTTAATATTTCATTATAAAAGAAGAATTTATAATTAAATTGCTTATTTTAATTGCTTTTATATTATTTAATTATAAACAATAGAATATTAAATAAACAATTTAAATAGAAAATTTAAATAATCAATTCAAAGAAACTATTTATTTTTTATTTAATAGTTTATTATTTATAATAAAATAATATATTTTTTAATAAACTCTTTTTTCGTGAATTTTTCAAGTTGTTTACCAAAAAAAAAAAAATTATTTTTTATGTAATATTTATATTAATTGTTTATTTAAAATTGTTTATTTTAATTGTTAATTGAATATTTCATTATTTCTTTGATTTGTTAATTGAATATTTCAATGTTTATGTAAATTTTTTATTTAATATTTAATTGTTTTGGTAATTGTTTACTTTAATTGTTAATTATATATATACAAAACCAAATTTTACAAGCTTTCGTATATTTAATTTAGAATAATTACAAAGTCACATTATTTCGTTTTCACACTTTGAATCTAATTTGAACCTAGTACACTTTGATTGAATTTTATGCCATTGAGACGATATACGTTACTTATCACGTATTACTTGTCAACGATCCCGTATAATTGTGAGTTTCGCAAGAACATGATACTATTTGCTTAGATATTCATCAAAATTCTGACAATAAAAAAAAACTGTATTAAATTTCATTTCATCACTTAAGATTTGCACAGAAATTATAATTCAAATCGAAACTCATCTTAAAAGGGATCAAAATGAGAGAATTCTCTCTAGTCTTTCCCCGCGGCAGAGCCTAGCGGAGATCACCATTTTCGGCGATCTCTGTTCCTAAAGCACCCGAAAAACATCAATTTCATGCATAATTTATTGATCTACAATAATTTCTACAAAGATTATACAACAAATCAACATAAAACATGTTTTATTTATTCAATAAACATACAGACATGCTTTATTTACTCAATCAATGTATATAAAAATTCTTTGCCCACATTCTTCAGTTAGTAAATCTTCGGTCTAGGTCATCTATTTTTTTGGCCGTATTGGTTGTCGGTTTCTTCACTGTTTTTCTCTCCTTTTTCTCTTCCAAATGGCGTGAGGGTAAAAATGGTTTTTCATTGCCTTATAAGCGTTTATTATTTTTTCATTCTTTTTACAAATGCTCAACGTCCATTGTGGAAAGATGGCCGGGTCAACCGACCATTTCCACTATTTCCTCGTACGGTGATTGAGACATGTTCTTGCCCAATTATTTTTGACGAATACGTTATGTAATATCCTGAAAAAAGCTCAATAATTGCCTAGATATGAAACTGGGATATGAAACTGGGCAATTACCCGTGGTTCTTAAATGCCCAGAAAGAGAAATTTCTAAGTAAGTCGTTCTCTACTTTTTTCACAAAAAAAAAAAAAAAAACCTGAAAATGCTTATTCTGATGACAAGGTTCAATTAATCAAGTTTAAAACGTGTCGTACAATTAGGTGGGAGTATTCTATTGAATAATGTTATTCGCATCGCTTACTACAACAATCATCATACGTAACATACACATTGCAGGTGATTATTTGATGCATGAGTCAATAAAAAATTAACACATTAATACGTCAATTAGCCACATGTCATGTGCATATCATATAGGACGACTGTCATAGTGAGTAACTATGAATGGTATTACTCGTATATTAATAATTAGTTGTTTTTATCATCCAACTAGACAAGAACCAGTTTTGTGATAATACTAGAGCCTTGTGTTTTTTCAGAAAAATAAACATGAAAGAAAGAGAGAGAAAAAGACACCCAACTAAATAGATGGCCGACTTAATATTACATTTCATAATTCAAATATTACATAATTAAATTATGTGGTGCGTAATATATAAAATTTGTTATGACTTTTGACCAATTATTTGATTAGGTTTCAATTATGTGGTGCGTAATATAGAAAATTTGTTATGACTTTTGACCAATTATTTGATTAGGTTTTGATAGTTAGTTGGACATAAGATTTCTTTGACCAACTGTGTTCTAGTTTGCAATGAGAATAGTATATTTATTTTGTTATAACCAATTTCTAGTGAATGAGAAATTGAGATCAAAATATGCAACTTGAAGTTGAAATAAAATGAAAGTAAAATTGGTAAGAAATTGAATGTGTCCAATCTTACATAGGAAATCTATAAAATAAAAAGTTATTCTATATAATTCAATTTTGCACTTGAATTTGGGTTCCAAGGGGTACCAGCAGTTTTTAAAAACACATGACCTACGTGTTAGTAGGTTGGACCAAAGTCTCCACTCGTCGGGCCATCATGGGCACATGGCTTGGGTTTGGGTCTGGGCTTGAGCTTGTATTAAGTGACGGTTTATCGAAACGGTTGCTGTCTGGACAAATTATATCCTTTTAAGACAAAAAAAATTCAGCAGTTGTGACTTTGGATACAATCTTTCAACTTTTATAAATTGATTACCACGTCTTGGATTTTATTTATTTTAAAACCATTTCAAAGTTTCTCCTGCAAAATTAATATTTCTTTCTCTCGTGCACTATTTTATGTTCTCCATTTCTATCTTTAATATTATTTTCTTCCATATTTTGGTTCTTTTTTTGGTTCAAAGAGATTAAAACATTAGTAGGTTCGTTAAGTTTTATAATTTGGATTGTTACTATTACAAGTCAAAGTCGTTATATCTTAGAAAACGAGTGTTGAAGGACGATAGACACATTTACGGGGCATTTTCATCTTAAAGAAAAAGTATCAAACTCTTGCTTCGACCATATTAATTCTCTACTTTATTTTTTTCTTGAGTAAGTCAAAACTCTATCCGATTTTTCACTTACCAAAATGTTAGTTTTTTGAAAATATATTTGTGCATGATAAATTCATTATATTATATTTTAACAACTTGGGTCTCTGCCTATGCACGACCATATGCCTCTGCCTCTGCCTCTGCCTCTAAGCAACTCATACAAAAAAATGTTGAACTTAGTAGATTGGGCTCAACTTGCACAGACTTAAACTGTTTTCAACAGTAGTAGCGCTCAAGACCTGTTTAGATTCAAGTTGTCCTCCCACAAATTTATGATCACTTTGATGCAGGCAAGTACAAATGAAAACTATAATAACTTTTCATAATGTGTCTACTGACACTTGCAATTTTAGTTAATAACAATAGTCTTTGAAGGGAGATAACATATATGCTAGTGATTGGGTCAAAACACTCGCCCTTGAGCCGTCATGGGCATGGGATTGGGGTTTGGAATTGGAATTGGGCTTGTAGTAGGTGACAGTTTATGTGAACAATTGTTGTTGATCACATTGTGTTTGTTTAAGACATAAATTTTCAACAGTTTTGTCTTTCGGACATAATCTTTTTGCTTTTATAAATTGACCCTCATATCTTGGATTTTATTTATTCTAAAATTATTTCAAAGTCTCTCCTGCAAAATTAATATTCCTTTATTTCCTACACTATTTCGTGTTCTCCATTTCGTTCTTGAATATTATTTTCATGCATATTTTAGTCCTCTTTTGGTTCAGAGAGAAAACATTAAAGGTTTATCAGGACTGCTACTGTTATAACCTAATATCATTACAACTTGGGAGACGAGTGTCACAGGACTGTCACACCTGTGTGAGACATTATCGTCTTAAAGAAAAAAGTTGAATTCTTGCCTTAATCATATTAATTCTATACTTTTCTTTCTTTCTTGAGTGAGTGAAAACTCTACCAAATTTTTCACTTACCAAAAGATTATTTTTGAATATATATTTGTCGCATGTAAGTCTCTGCCTATGCACGACTATACACCTCTGCCTCTGAGCAACTCATAAAAAACAATGTCGAACTTAGTAGATTGAGCTCAACATGCACAAACTTTAACTAATTTCAATAGTTGTTGTGCACAAGACCCGGTTATTTTCAAGTAGTCTATATGATCACTTTGATGCCGGCAAGTACAAATGAAAACTAGAATACCTTTTCATACAAGTGTCTATTGACATTTGCAATTTTAGTTAATTAGCATATGTATATGATGAATTATATATATAATATTTTTAACATATTGATATTCTTTTTTAATGTAGTTGAGGTAACTAATACTATTAAAAAGAATTAAAATTGTTAAAATTTTAATGAAATTATATATTTTGATTACAGTGAAAATGTTGCTTAAACTGAATTGTAATAGTTTAATTATAGTAACACTTCTTTGAGCTGAATATTTTTTTGTTAACGTCTCATTACTTTTCTTCTTTTTATTTTTTACTTTTACCAAGACTTTTATTTTTTGTATTGAAACTTCATGAGAAAGTGCGACACTGCCCATGAGAGATTACATGTTCATGAATGTATATTTCAATAGTAAAAAATATTTGTCCTTGAGCCTTGTTAATAATCATTGCAAAGTATAAACGTATTGAAAATTATTTCCTCTTGAATTTTTATCTTTTTTTTCTATATTTTGAACTCAAATTATTATTATTATTATTTTTTACTTTCGTAGCAAGAAAAAATATTATAAGATTTCCCAACTTTACAATGTATATAATACTTAATGATATATTAACATAAAATGAATATTACTACTTTAACATTATAAGGAGTTACAGAAAGTTTTACAAATAGATGATGTGTCAGAAAAGAGTGGAGAATTTGTTTAAAAAAATTTGTTTGAAATTTGTTTGATTTAATTATATCTCACCACATTATGTGTATTTAAACCAATCTGTAAGTTGTGATATACATGTAGCACGATCAACATAAAAATAGTTCCACTTTTATTAAATAATCAAATTTCATTGAATAACATGTCATAAAATAATTTTTCAAAATTTCAAACCAAATGTCTTTTATAATTTATTTTTTTTGATAAATAATTTTTCAAAATGACAAACCAAATGCGTTTTTAGCAATTTTAAAATGAATCGTCAAGACAGTAAACTGAAAATGAACTCAAAACTAAAATGTGCATTTATATTTTTAGTGCTTACAGCCCAAAATTGTCTCTTTTTTATATAATAATTGAGATTAAAAATAATGATATTTCATAGTAATGCATGTATAATATAGACTTCAAACATTACAATACCTTTTTATTTTATTCATTTTCAAAAACAATCAATAAATAAAATTGAGAAGAAAAAACTAAAAAAATATATTTTCATTGTCAACATCAAATTTATTGAAAAAGAGACTCGATTAAAAATGAAAGTTTATCTATTTAATTTATTTAACATTGGAACAATAAAAAAATTGAAAAACAAATCAATTGAAGAATTAAAGTAATTATTAAAAAAATACGTTTAAAAATCATACAAAAAATATATAATTTACTAAAGTATCTTTCAAAGTTGAATTACATTAATAACCAAACCAATTCAATAACCGAAAATGAAAATTTCATTATCCTATTAACATATGTTTCTCTAAAGAAAAAAGACCTTCAAAACTTAATAAAATTCAACCATGGAGCATTGATTATTAATCATTTGCTTCCACAAAAATTCTCCTTTTTTATATTTAATACATAGACAAAAAGAAAAACAATTTTTAAATAAATCGAATATGTCATAGATTTCTTTCTAATTCCTAAGGAAGACGTGGATAGAGGTTATAAATAAGTTAAGGCAAATAACTCACAATTATTAGGGTCTTTAAGATTAAAAATTAAAGTTCATGGATTTAATTTATTTAACATTATAACAATTAAAAAAATTCGAAAAAAAAAATATTCAACTGAACAATTAAAGTAGTTATTAAAAAAATTATAATACGATTACAGACTATTAAAAACATATTTCACTAAAGCAGCTTTCAAAGTTTGATTATATTAGTAACCAAATCAAATCAATGATCGAAAATGAAATTTTCAATATCCTAATAAAATATTTTTCTCTAAAGAAGAAAAACCTTTAAAACTCAATAAAAGTCGACTATAGCACTTTAATTATTAATCAATTGCTCCTGAAAAAAATTCTCCTCTTTAGTATATAATGTAGAAAAAAATCAATTTTTATATAAATCGAAAATGTTTCAAATTTCTTGCTAATTCCTACGGGAGATGTGGATGGAGGTTACAAGTATGATAAAGCAAATAACTCTTTATGAGGGTCTTCAAGATTGAAAACAATCCTCTCTATTTTCAAACGATCATTACTTCACCTTGAAGTATTATCCTCACTACAACAAAATGACCCTTTGTAACACGCAAAAGGCAACATTCATTGAATGAGTGTTGTTAAAGGGGCACTATGCAATATTATAGCAAGTGAATGTTGCTACTGGTTAACATAATTGAACTTGAATAAGTTTTAAGTGAAAAGTTTAATTTTTTGCAACTTTTCCAGAGGTTGTTTAACTTGGTTATATAGCAACGTTCAGTGCTTGTTATTGAAACTCTCAATATATAGCCTTTTTCAGCGTTTAATGATCGTTGTAAAAAGTTTTTTATGTTCGTTGAGTGTTGCGAAAAGTTTCATTTTTTATCAAAAGAAATTATATATGAGCTCAAATTGGAGGAAACCCAACATAATCCAAACAATAAACCGATTCATTCACCTCATGCACATGTACTCATCCCTACATCACACACAGACTCATCAATGGGCGAAATCGATTTCGGTGGGATTGCCGATTGTTAAACTTATTTTTCTTCACACGAACACGACGCCACAACCATGCTCTTGAATTAGGGTATAATATTCATTTTACCCAAATCCTCTCAATCTCTCTCGTCTCTTTCTCTCTACACACACATGATCAGTCATAGTTGATAAAAAATGGCGACGTCGATTGCAGAAGATACCAACTTCGAAGATGACCAGCTATCGTCTATATCCACTGAGGACATTGTTAGTTGAAGAGTTGCAAAGAACAAATATTGATTTATATTCGATAAAGGAAAAATCAAGAGAAAATTTGCTTATCCATTGTTTCAAGGTAGGCTTTAAGCTTTATCTCTGAGTTGGATTTATGGAATTGATTATTCAAATGGGGTTATTTTTCATGTAAAATTTAGCCAAATTGGATGTTGATTTACCCGGTTCTTATTGAACTACGAATCAACCTATTATTATCTATTTCCATTCTCAATTATGTAGCTAGTTTCATTCATGCATTTTGGCAATTGATAAAACTATTGTAATTAGTTCTTTTTTTTTTCCAAAACATTAAATCTATTCTAGTCACAACCCGAATATATTCCTAACCCGAATTCGAATAAATAGAACTCATTCAATTTCATGATTATTTCAAAGATTGCATACGTGATCCTCCCAACATTATAACAAGTAAATAAATATTTAATTGGTGATCAAGCAATCATAATAAACTTATGCATGTAAAATTAATCAAGAAACGCAAGAATTTAACTAACTACTTGTCTTGAATAAAAAACAAACAATAAAATGTTTCATCTTCATCCAATATATGAAAAGAATTAGCCTAGCATGTTATTATTTAAATCACATAAAAAGATTTGGAATAACAACACCCGTAATCAAAAACAATGATTGGAAAGTGAAAAATCAATTTCTTCTCCATTAATCTTCAACAATCTTCAATCTTGTGTCTTAATTGCCTTTGAATCCCGTGCTAGCCTCCTTCTTGTGGTGAAAAATATGGTATATTATGTGGTTCCCCATTATGTCTGTCCCTCCTATGTTAAATAGTTGGTTGAATTTGATTTCAGAAAGAGTTTGGGTTGAAAATGACATTTGGCCATTTAGGCCTTGAATTTTCCCTCGCGCGCCATAGGGGGTGTTTACTCTCGGTAAATGGAACTTAGGGTGTTATAAAACTTTTCCTTTTGTTGCATTTTGGTCTCTCTATTTCATTCTTCACTCATTTTAGCCCATTTTTTATATCTTCTCGGTCCTCTATCTTTTAGTTCCGTCTAATAGCCTCCACCTTTTCTTCAATCATCAACATTTGGTCCGAATCAACTATTATCACTTTACGATTTATCCCCAAACTTTAGCCTAAGTCCAATTTAGCCAAATTTTTTCTCCTTTTGTCCAATTCTATTGTTTTTCATTGAGCACCTAACAAATGCAATATATATAAAACTTAGCCTCAATTCATCCGAAATAACAATAATTGCTCTAGTTTAATGACTGAGATAAAATGCACTTATCAAATACCTCAAAACTTGAACAATTGTTCGTTCTCAAACAAACTAAAGCTCAACACCACAATTTTTTACAGCTAATTTGGTTGGATAATCTGCTTTTAGCCACAAGATTGTATTTCAGAGTTAAACTATAAACTACTTCAAAACCACAATGCTAAATCTATCTCTACCTATTCGGTGCAAAATTGATGTTTGTGTGATAATTCATGTAAAGAATCATAAAGTCATAAATTGATTCAATTTCAAACCCTCAATGGCCAATATTTCATTTCTTCGCTCGTACGATACACACCCTCAAACTTCATTCATTTCACTCTTTTCCCGAGTATGATCTAAGGTTGAATTCATTTACTAGTCCACACTCTCTCTAGTTTAGTTAGATTTTACTAATTGTAGCTCAACATTTCAACAAATGAGGAATCTCCTTATTTTTTTATTGCTATAACCTCTAAGAATCAATTAAACTAATAATCCCTTGTCAAAAGTCTAATTCTCAAAAATAAGTGTATAAGACTTGATCAAGGCATGTATAATTTTTTTTTTCATTGCTCTTTGTCATCTTTTGTGTGGGCTCCTTTCCATTAAACTTTCTCAATGACCTTGTAGCGAGCTTTCGGTCGATAACTCTAAAATCAGATAACTATAGGGTACCAAGTTTTTAAATACACTAGTAGGCTCAATCACTCGAGTCATATAGGTTACGAAGAGAAGTTTCACAATAATACAACACAAAATACTTTTTTTATTATATATATATATAACGATCAGTGTAATGCCCATTATTAAACATTTATTCTCAAAAACTGACTTCCAACTTGAGATTTTCACCTAATCTTCATCTTATTGCCTTCGAAAATCCACACAAACTTAGTACACATGGAATCCAAATTTGTCTCTATATCTCCCTACAATAGTTCAATCACCCCAAATTATCTTTAAATTGATTTAAGTATGTATAATATAGTGGTTGTTCATGTTATGCACCTAAGACCCATTATTTTCAATCTACTCAGTAATATCAATCAAAAATTTTCTTCACAATGTAGACCCTAAATCTAGTGCTAAAAAAATATCAAGTTCCACATGAATAAGTACAAACTAACTTAACATATAATTTATCCGTAGTTTATATCCCAACTCTATGTACCAGTATATACATCATCATTAGTAAATTATCTGATCCACGTAAACATGCAGAAATACACATAAATACTCTATGTACCAGTATATACATCATCATTTGTCCAATCGTATCCCCATGAGGTCATGCTCTCTATGCAAGGTCGATAGCTTAGTCGAGAGCTTGCTACTATCTCGCTCTAACCCTACTGCAACCTGACATTCCTAGCATGCTCACTATCATCACTGGCTTGCTCCCTGGCCTATGAAGCTACCATCATCTACTCTATATGCTGAAATGTCCCATTGGTTTTTGTCATACATGCAAACAACAACCTTACAACCTACAAATTAGGTGCTGGCTTTGGCTGTGTAGGAGGCGGAATGCGATTATTTGCTTCATCATCCTCTTGGTCATGCTGCTGCCTACATTGTTGTCTCTACTGTCTGATGGACTTCCATGTCTTGGCTATCGAAGACGCATTAATTGGGGCTGAATTTCTTGTATGTAACTCCCTCGGTAAGAGTTTGATACCTTACTCATGAGACTAGGAAAGATCAATATATGTCTAGGGTCTGGGTCGACTCAGTGAAATATATGAGATTGTAAATCTGAGGCCCTAAATTAATCTTAAAGCCCTGTGCGAGATGAAATATTAGAATGGCCTTGGGATGACTTATGGTGGTGCAATGTAAGCTCAGATCGATATTGTGACTAATGAATTTATACATGATCACAAGTGAGTCTATTAGATGTCGGTATTCAAATTCACTGTCTTGGAATGGTCCCACACAATATTTCTGCAACGACTGACTTGTCTGGATCCATAGGGACAGGTACGATATTGTCCCTAGTTAGTCTGTTGTAAGCATTAATCACTTTTGGTAAAAACATTATCTATTTATCTCTAACCCATGTTTGGCGCCCAAAGTGTCTAACTCTGCGTTAAAGTTGGTATAGAACTCTTTGCACCAAGGTAGGGTAGACCTTTTGAGGCTCGCTTGCTACTTCTTTCCATCCTGCTGAACAAACTAACTGGGTCATCACAAATCTCATAAAGTCTTCGACCACAACCTGTCATTCGGGCCATACTTTTCATCTTAAGACCGTATGGTCAAATCTAGCTTTGTGCTCAAGGGTTCGAAACCGCTGCATACCCCCTTTATTAAGTCGTGTGCAAGTTGTGCCGAATGATCCCGTGTCCTTCTCTTTGCCCTTTGATGTGGATGCATTGTTCTTTCTCTTTGAAGGCATACCAATCAAACAGTATAAAATAGTCACTTGTATATGGTATACTCGTAGTAAAAAAAAAAATCAATGTACTTCAATTGATAAGAAAAATAGGGGCCGTAAGTGGGGGATACAACGGCTGTGGGTGGACATAAGCTGAAATTTGCTTCCCCTTCAATTTTTATGCAATTTAATGAAATATGATGAATGTGGTTGCATGGGAGTGTTAATGTGTGTATTTTCTAAGTGCTATGCAAAAATCATGCCAAAATTCGAATACCATTGGGACAATTTATCAAACATATAATTGGCAAAAATTATGAAGTGAGGGTAAAATCTCAACCTAATAGTGTTTAATCCACAAATTTCATAACAAATTCACAAATCTATCATCTACCTATTCCCAAACTCCATCAAATCACTAAACTTTAATAATTGGTAAGAATTTGAGAAAACATAGCAAAAAATTGAAACTTTCAAAGTTTAGCCATCTTACCTTTGATTTCTTGAAGTTTTGTAGATTAGATTGTGAAATAGTTGATGAATAGTGTTGTATGTTGCTAAATCTTCAATGCTCACTTGAATTTTGGATGATTTTGAAGAAATTTGGTTGAAGAGATGGAGGCGCCGGTTGTGTATTGTGTGCGTGTTTGTATGATTTCAGGTTAGGTTTTCCTCACCGTGAACGGCCATGTCACGAGGGCGCGGCTATGTAAATCCCGCTTGCACAACTATGCCAGCTCACACTTTTTTTAAAATAATAATAAAAAAAAACTCTTGACACCCCTAACCTCAAATTTCATGCAAAATATGTTCAAAAGGGATCAAGCTTGATAGGGAAGCATAAAACTCTTTTCGAACCTATAATTCACACAATCACCTTTTTACGCTATTGACCTCCCCAAACTTAATGCAAACAATACATGAAATTATATAAATTACATAAATAATCAACTAACCTAATGTATGGATGAAGATGCCTAAACTAATTTAAACACATAAAAACATGAAAAATCCTAAACTAATGCATAAAAACTGAATAAATAAAAGAGAAGAATATTAGGGTGCCTCCCAACAAGCGATTGCTTATAGTTTTCAGCTCGACTTTGTTGTTTATGCTATTTTGGATCCTTAAGTGGCAAAATTGTCTTCTCAATGGAGTAATTACCTCCCTGATAATCTTTCAACATTTGCCCATTGATCTTGAATCTTCGTTGGTGATTTTAAGATACAACCTTAACTGTGCCCTATGAATGGACAACTACAACAGCGAATGGACCCGACCATCTCGATTTTAGCTTGCTTGAAAAGAGATGGAGGAGAGAATTGAACATGAGCACTTGTTGACCAACCTCGAACTCTTTTTTCTGTAATGTACCTATCATGCCATATTTTACTTTTCTCCTTGTACAACTTTTCATTCTCATAAGTCCCCAACCTAAACTCATCAAACTCGTTCAGTTGAAGGATTCTCGACTGCCTTCATATCAAAATTTAGCATGTGAGTTGTCCAATATGCCTTGTGCTCAAGTTCAACTGGTAAGTGACATGTTGTTTCAAATACAATCGATAATGAGACATCCCGATAGGAGTTTTAGTTGCAGTGCTTTAGGCCCAAAGTGCATCTACTTCTTTGACCAATTAGTGCACGATACATTAACTGTAGCTTCTAGGATTTTCTTTAAATCCTAGTTGGAGATCTCAACTTGCCCACTAGTCTGTGGATGATAAGGTATTGTGACCTGATGTTTAATCCCATATTTTGCCAACAAAGCTGAGAATAGTTGGTTACATACGTGTATCCCGCCATCACTGATGATAGCCAATAGATTACCATACCTAGAAAATATATTCTTTTCGAGGAATTAAGTCATTACCCGCCCATCATTTGTAGGTAATGTCACAGTCTCAAACCATTTAGACACATAATCCACAGCCACAAAGATATATTGTTGACCACATGAAGAAATGAATGGTCCTATGAAGTCAATACTTCAAAACATAAAAAATTTCCACTTCCAAAATGCTTTTTGGAGGCATTTCATTCTTTCTAGAGGTGTATCACGTCCTATGGCATTTATCAGACTTCTTTACTAATTCATAAGCATCCACAAATAGAGTTAAACAAAGAAAAACATGATTGTAAGGCTTTAGCTATTGTTTTAGTAGCTGCGAAGTGACATCCATATAGAGAAGTGTGACAATGCTCTAATACATGTTTCTATTTTTCTTTCTGTACACAATAACGAATGATTTGATGATGACCTCGTCTATAGAGAAACAAATCATCTCAAAAGTAATGCTTTAGATATTCTTCTTTTGTTGACTAGAATACTCTAGAGGAATAAATGAACTGGTCAAATAATTGACATAATTTAAATGGTTTGCTACTAAAATTTCACTTCCATTTTTATCCCTAATTTCCAATTCAAATTCTTGTAGTAGAAGCAACCATATGATAAGTTTTAGCTTTGCATCCATCTTACTGAGCAAATACTTATGCACTGAATGATCTATATATACAATCACCTTCAACCCAATTAAGTAAGGTCTGCGCAGTTCAACTAAGCTTCAATAAGAGTTTTCTAGCATAGTGAATAAGATATAAAACTTTATTCTTAGGCCAACCCAAAACTGTCCCAATTTCGTAATCAATTGCATCACACATTAATTCAAATGCCAAATTCCAGTATGGTTTAGGTAATATAAGGACTGCGACCAACTTTTCTTTCAAGGTGTTGAAGGCAACCAAACACTCATCTGAAAAGTTAAAAGGCATGTCATTTTCCAAAAAAAGTGCAAAGAAGTTTGGTTATTTTTGAGAAGTCCTTGATAAAACACCAATAGAAACCAGCATATCCCAACCTAAAATTAAATGGCCCAAAACAATTCCTTCCTGGACCATGAAGTGAAACTTTTCTCAATTAAGTACAAGATTAGTTTCTTCACATCGCTGCAATCTCAAGTGACCCAAACATTCATTGAAAGATGACCAAATACTGAAAAATCATTCCTGAATACTTCAATTATACTTCCCACCATATTTGAAAAGTAGGGTTGGATAAAACTCCCGAATCGGACTCGGATCCGAATCGAGAAGTTCTTCTCAAGTTAAATACTCAAATGGATATCTGAATCGAGAACCGACAGGTTTAATTCGGTTTTCGATTCTAGACCCAGAACCGAAGAATTGAATAAGAACTGAATCTCCCTTATTTTTTTTAATTTTTTTTATCTTAAATAAGTCAAATTATTTTATTTTTTAAATTAAATTGCTAACTATTTAATTTAATCTAACCTAAAATATGATTTTACTATTTTTTATTTCTAGCCAAACTCAACTTAATCAAATTGACCTAAGTTTTTACCTAAATCTCTTATTCTACCGTAATATCGTTTCTACCGTTCTATTATTGTGAATTAGTCATCTTCTTCCTGTGATTTTAATAGTCAAATCTATGAAGAACACAACAAATAGAGGTGCAAAAGGTATAACGAGATTTGACTACGTTATTTTGTAAGAGTTAAGATTGAATATGTCATAGTCGAATTAATGTAGCATTGTTGTAATATAAAAAAATTAATTATTGTATGGAACCCCATAAACGAATAGAATCAAACTGAACCAAACCGAATGAAACCAACCCGAACGGTTTCATAATTAAATTTAGACTCGACAGTTCCATTTACAAAATACCAAAAATATTAGGTTTGTTTAGTTCTCTTTAGAACCGAACCGAACCAAATTGGACAATGCTCAGCCCTACTGAAAAGATTAACATCATAAAGCCCTGAAAAGTAGCTGAAACGTTACACAATCCAAACAACATTCTTCTGTATACAAAGGTGCCATAATGACACGTAAATGTGGTCTTGTCTTGATCTCCTGGTGTTATCGGAATCTGATTATACTCAGAATTCTTATCCAGAAAGTAGCAATGTGAATGCCTTACGAGTCTCTCCAACATCTGATCTATGAAAGAAAAGGTAAAGTAATCATTCCTAGTGGCGTTGTTTATTTTGAAATAGTTAATGTAAAATCTCCAACTCGTAACTATGTGCGTTGGAATCAACTCATTGTTTTCATTTGGTACCATTGTAATTCCTTCTTTTCTCAGTACTACATGCACTAGATTTACCCAATGACCGTCTAAAATAAGATATATGATCCCTGTATCCAATAATGTCAGCACTTCTACACTCACAACCTCCCGTATCTTTGGATTTAATCTATGTTGCCACTCTATTGAAGGTTTAAACTTCTCTTCCATCAAAATTTTGTACATATAAAGTGAAAGGTTGATCCCTTTTTTATGTCAGAGATGGTCTATCTAATTATATTTTATGATCTCAAGGTACCCTTATTAACTGATCTTCTTTACCTTTTTTAAGAGCATTTGAGATGATGACTGGAACTGTGTGTTTCTCTCCCAAGAAATCATATCGTAAATGTGAAGACAACTGTTTAAGTTTAAGAGTTAAAGCATTCTGAATAGATGGAAAAGGCTTTGAGGGACCTTCATCTAGCTCCAACTATATCGGTCTCAAAGAGGTAGGATTTCCTTCTAACTGTCTAACACATTCCTCTATCTTTTTTGATTCAGATAACCCTTTTTTTCTGAATGAAATAAACAAGGCTCAAGAAAATCTTGAGGATAATTGAGTTTGAATGTATTTGTCACTGTTATGTCCAATACATCAATCTAGCAACAAGAATCTGGTTCATCATCAAATTTGAGTGCATTGAAGATGTTGGTGGTCAATTCTTCATCATTCATTCTGAAAATTAATTGTCCCTTCTGTACATCTATCAACGCTTCGTCAATAGCTAAAAATAGACGACCCAAGATGAGAGCTACATCTTTTTCTACTTCTATGTCCACTTCCATGTCTAGGATAATAAATTCTTCAACAATTCATCTTGGATATTTGATTTACTTGTCAACTAGCTATAGTTTAACTTATCCTAAACTTAATTTCCTGAAAAGAGACAAATGAATTAAATTAATACTGACTCCTAGATCACATAAAGCCTATTTTATGTATTTGTTAACAATATTGCAAGGAATAGTAAAACTCCCTGAACCTTTTAATTTTGACGGTAACTTATCTTAAAGTATTGCGCTGCATTCTTCGTTCAGCATCACCGATTCATTATCCTCCAACTTTCTTTTGTTTGATAATATGCCATTCATAAACTTAGCGTAGCTGAGCATTTGAGCTAATACTTCTGAAAACGGAATGTTGATGTGCAACTTTTTAAGGACCTCCAAAAACTTTACGAACTGTTTATCGAGCTTGTGTTTTTACAGTCTTTGCGGGAATGAGACTAAAGATACATATGCTTTGACATGAGAGATTGCCTTAACTTGTAGACTGTCTATTGTAGCTTTTTGAGTCTCCTTTGTTGTTTTATCAGACTATCCACATGTTCCTCACTCGTGGTCGATTCTCAATTATGTAGCTAGTTTCATTCATGCACTATTGATAATCGAAAAATCTATTGTAATTAATTTTCTTTTCCAAGAAAAATTAAATATATTTTAGCCACAACCCGAATCTATTCCTACCTAGAATTCAAATGAGTAGAGAATGCATTCAATTTTACGATTATTTAAAAGATTGCATACGTGATGAACATTAATCATAATATCTATTGCACGTTTGTTAATCAAGCAATGTTCTAAACTTATTGTGAGCTTCCCAACACTACAACAAGTAATTATATATTTAATTGGTGATCAAATAATCAAACAATAAAAATATCATGCAAGATTAATCAAAAAATACAAGAATTTAACTAACTATTTGTCTTTAATTAAAAACAAAAAATTAAAAGGTTTCATCTTCATCTAATATATGAAAAGAATTATCCTAGTATGTTGTTAAGTAAATTACATAAAAAAGTTTGGATAACATCGTCTGGAATTAAAAGCAATGATTGGAAAGTTAAAAAAACAATTTCTTCTTCGTTAATCTTCAACCTAGACTTTGAATCTTTAATCTCTTGGGTTAGTTGCCTTTGAATCTCGTGTTAACCTCCTTCTTGTGATGAAAAATATGATATACTATGTGGTTCCCCGTTCTGGCAATCTCTCTTAGGTAAAAATAGTTGGTTAAATTTGATTTCAAAAAGAGATTGGGTTGAAAAAGGACGTTGGGTTGTTCAGGCCCATTATGGAACTTATGGTATTGCGCGAGCGAGAGAATTGGCTTGCGCGAGCACATAATAATAAAACTTTCCCTTTTGTTGCATTTTGGTCCTCCATTTCATTCTTCACTCATTTTAGCCCATTTTTTATATCTTCTTGGTCTTCTATCTTTCAATTCCATCTAATTGCCTCCATCTCTTCTTCAATCATCAACACTAGGTAAATCAACTATTAGCACTTTAAGATTTAGTCCTCAAACTTTGGATTAAGTCCAATTTAGCCAATTTTTCGCTCATTTTGTCCAATTCTATTGTTTTTCATTGAGTTGCACCTAACAAACTAAATATATATAAAATTAAGCCTCTATTCATCCAAAATAAAAATAACTGCTCTAGTTAAATAACTAAGATAAGTGTGTTTATACACTTATCAAACACCCATAAAATTGAACAATTGTTTTTCCTCAAACAAAGTAAAAGTCAACTACCCAAAATTTTACAAATAACTTAGTTGGAAAATCTGCTTTTAGCCTCAAGATTGAAATTTCAGATTAAAATTATAAACTACTTCAAAATCACAATGCTAAATCAGTCTTTACATATTCAATGCAAAACTGAGGATTCATATATAACTCTCTTAAATTATTTTATTTTATTTTTCGAAATTTTGGTATCACGAGGAATCATATATAAATGTCACTTAAAACAATTTTTAAATAAGGCATATGAATGCAACCTTTCAATTTTATTTATTTATTTATTTATTTATTTATTATTATTATTATTATTATTATTATTATTATTATTATTATTATTATTATTATTATTATTATTGTATTGTTTCTTTTTGTAAACCAAATGAGGGTATATTGAGCGTATAACTGAATATGTAAATGTAAAATTAGTATTTAAAAGTTTATCCTCAATCATCCAATTTTCTTAGATTGCGGATAACAAACAAAGGTGTACCTATTTGTTACTATAAATAGAGGACTTTTGGCCTGCATAAAAATAAATACATTTCATTTTCTTCCTCTTCGATGGATCGAGTCTATCGTATTTCGATTTAGCATTCTCCAATAAGTAAATATCAAGCCAAATATACCAATATGCTCCTATCCTTGTGAATAAATTATATTAAGACAAAAAATTAATAAATAACATGAATAAATTAGAAAATAAAGAAAAAGACACCAACTAAATAGATGGCTTAAATATTACATCTTATCCATAATTCAATTATGTGGTGCATAATGTTGAAAATTTGTTATATAAAGTTGATTTAAATAACTTTTGACCAATTATTTGTGTAGGTTCCGATAGTTGGACGTAAAATTTCTTTAATCAAATGTGTTCTGCTTTGCAAGTAGAATAACAGTATATTTATTTATTTTTTTTAAATCAATTTCGGATGAACAAAAAATTAAGGTCAAAATTTGTCACTTGAAGTTGAAATGAATTAGAAATAAAATTAGTGAAAAAAATGAAAAACTGTCCAATCCCAATAGGAAATTTAGAAAATAAAAAGTTATTCTATATAGTTCAAGATTGGCACTTGGGCATCAAAAGATACCAATAGTCTTTGAAGGCAGCTAACATATATGCTAGTAGGTTGGACCAAAACACCTGTGTGTCGAGTTGTCATGGGAGGTGACAGTTTATGTGAACAGTTGTTGTCGATCAGATTGTGCTTGTTTAAGATATACCTTTTCAGCAGTTGTGTATTTTGGACACAATCTTTCAATTTTTATAAATTGACCCTCATATCTTGGATTGTGTTTATTCCAAAAACATTTCAAAGTCTCTCCTACAAAATTAATATTCCTTTCTTTCCCACAATACTTCGTGTTCTCCATTTCGTTCTTGAATAATATTTTTCTAGCATATTTTGCTCATCTTTTGATTAAGAGAAATCAAAAAATTAATTGGTTCGTTAGGTCTTATAATTATGAGTGTTATTATTACAATTCGAGGTCATTGTATCTTAGAAGATAAGAGTAGTAGTCGAACACTTTTCTCGATCATATGAATTCCCTACTTTATTTTCTTTCTTGAGTAAGTCGAAACTCTATTTGATTTTTCACTTACCAAAAGATTATTTTTGAATATATATTTATCGCATGTAAGTCTCTGCCTATGTACGATTATACACCTGTGCCTCCAACAACTCATATAAAACAATGTCGAACTTGGTAGATCGAGCCAACGTGCACAAGCTTTAACTAATTTCAGCAGTTGTAGAGCACAAGACCCGGTTAGTTTCAAGTATTCCTCCCTCAAATTTATGATCACTTTGATGCAGGCAAGAACAAATGTAAACTAGAATACCATTTCATACCAAGTCTTGTATTTCGATTTAGTATTCTCCATTAAGTAAAAATCAAGGTAAATATGTTTTACGCTTATGTCCCTGTGAATAAATTATATTACGCCAAAAAAATTCGAACAAACATGAATAAATTAGAAAATAAAGTAGGGTGACCCAGAATTTATGTTGAAGGGGCTAAATATAAGAAAGTATGTAAAAAATCACGAGTAATAAAAAGTCATTAAATATCGTATAAGTATGTGTTAACAAATATAATATTTTTTAATGATCTAGAATAAATAAGTTCTTAAAAGATACTTTTAAAATTATTTATTTATTTATTTTTACTTAAAAAAGTATATATTCAATATGTTTCAAAATCAAAATTAGTTAATAAATTGAAATTGCATTACTGGTCCAAAACTATTAGGGGTGGACATTTTAACCAAAATCAAACCTCCTGAACCGGAATAGAGATTCCAATGCGGTTCAAAAAGAAGTCGAGGAACAGAATCAAAAACCAAGAAAGGATCAGGTCATTGGCAATTTTTAACTCTTGAACCGAAATCGTGGGTACTGTCTATGGAAACCAAAATTCTTTATATAATTTTTTACAACCTATCGTCGATCCAATGATTCGATCCAACAAGAAGCAAATTTATAAGACCCAATAAATAGCAAGTTTGCAAGATACATGTAGCAATAGAAGCAGCATGTACTGGTATATAACCATGCGATTGCAACCCCTATAACTGTGATCGCATGACTTTACAAATAGACCCGGATTTAATTTCCTAGTCCAAGTAGATTTCTATATGGAATTAGGATAGGACACGAATTTTACCCGAATTTTGGAATTACAAATTTTCATTTGGCATTCAAAGAATGAAAAACTTTTGACTTATAAACGATCAATCACAAAGTTCAATATTTTTGCTTGAATTTTGGAAGAGGTGGAAGAGAATTCTAAAAAATCATTCAGAATTGTTAAGAGAATCAAACGTTATTTTCCGTTTTCTCTTTGCAAATGAAATCTGGCTGATATATTACACATTATTCGGTTTGTCACCTCATTCCGAAGAATAGCTTATATCAGTGGCAATGTGCCACGGAAGAATCTCTGGTCGAATTCTTCTTCTTTAGTCCAACCAATTGAGAGATGGTCATATTTTTCCAGTACTGAACTTTCTTTTAAGTTTCACAAAACTGCAAGATCAAGTCTTTTAACTCTGGAGAGACATCCACGAAGTCTAATGCCAGTGTTTCTCCAGGAAACTATCCATCTAAAGAAGCTTTTGGATATGCCGAAGTATCTTTCTCATTCGTAAATATACCCAGGAGTTTTCTTGAGACATAGATCTAGTAAATTGAGTTGAGCCATTTTCTTGGACCACCTTCTCTTATTTGCTTACTGTCGATACCACCAGACAATAGGAAATGTATGAGTACTCACACGTCTGCTCAGCCAATTAGCAGCCCAATCCGAATTTAGCAGAACAAACACTATTTCCAGACAAATTGCTAGAACCAGTAAGAAATAACCGTAGGGAAAAACTGTTACCGTCTTAACGATCTTTCATGTTGGATCACCAAGAATTTATGAACCGCAGTGGAAGCGTATCTGAATCAGACATGGTTAATGCAATGAATAAGTCCTACAATTTTAGTATTCCAGATCAACACATTCTCTTTTTCTCTCTGATGATGAGAGCCATAACAGAATAAATAATCACCGTGTGATATGGGGCCATAACCGTATATATATTAACGGCATGTTAACCTAATTCGGCCCATCATGAAATTAGGAACATGTTTGTGTTAGATATTTATACAATAAATATAATATGTGAAAGAAATAATTAATTCAAGTGAAGTGCCCAACTGGTGAAAAGTGTGGAATTTGTGTGGGAGGTCGGGGGTTCGAGTAACGCCTCACGCATTATATTAAAAAATCT
>CAIGRP010118065.1:0-49081 GCA_903798385.1 Fraxinus cuspidata
TGGAAGAGTCAAATTCAGTATTTTTAAAAATATTTTATTAACTTACTAAAATTATTTTTATTGATTGATGTTGAGTTTAAGAAAAGGTGATAAAAAAACATTAAGGGTTCGTTTGATTGTAAGGGTGAAAAGAAAATGAATTCCAAATAAAGTAATTACTTAGAACTTGTTTTCTATGAAATTGTTAATTAAGTGTGTTTGATTGGTATAATTTTTCACTAGGAAAAATTTAAAATTTTGTATTTTTTGTATTCGTTTGGCTTTATTTTACATGAAAATTGTCCATTAAAATTATCGTTTTTCCACAATTGGTTATAAAATTTGTTTCCACTGTCAAAAAGTAAAAACAAAAAAAAAATCCTAGAAAATCATTTTTTCATCAAAATTTAGTGTTCGTTTGGCTTTATTTTACATGAAAATTGTCCATTAAAGTGAATATATATATATATATATATATATTTGCCAATTAGTTATGAAATTTGTTTCCATAGCAAAAAAAAAAAAAATCTGGAATTTAGTTTTCCACCAAAAAGGTGGGAAAAACAATTCAACCAAATCATGGAATTGGTGCACGTGTGGACCATTTGTGGAAAGTGTTTTCTAGGTAAATTTTGTGCCATCAAAAACTACAAAAAATAAAAAATGAAATTTGAATTCCATTTTCCATGAAAAATCCCTCTTATCAAATGGGGCCTAAGAATCTTATACAGAAAAAAATATCTAATGAAAATCAATAATCATAAGTATTGTATGCAAAACATTATATAATGAAAATAAAAAGTATGAGTGTATTTATTATAAAATTTATAAAAATATTGTAGCATTCAATATAGACTTTTTAGATTTTGAAAAAGTGTAAAAGTAATTATATATTGAATAAATCACTTTCGATGACTTTTATAATATTCTTCCACGTGCTAACTTTTAAGTAAAAATTTAGAAGTATAAATACAAAGGAAAATTCTATTTGTACATAATATTAGGGGTCGTCATTTGTCCATTACGACACCAATTAGATAAAGTATTATGTACCCTTAGCATAGTCCAAATACAAAACCCTAGAGCTTCTCTTCCATTCACCTTAACCTTTGAAAGATGTTTTTTCAAAATTTTATTCCATTTCCCATATTTCAATTCTAACATATACATTTCACTGTGCAAAAAAAAAATTAAAAATATGAGGTGACCTAAAGACTAGAACTATGTGAAGGTTATATAATCAAAATATAAATAAAAAATGATGATGAAACTCGATTGGACTACAATTTGGACTCCTCAAAAATTTGCAACTAGCCTTCAAGGACGTTAAATGGGGTTGGCTCGCGCAACAAAGTGCAACTCAACTTGTTCCTTGGTGGGCATATATTTTTCATTGTCATTATTTTATTTGTTTTAATTGAAATTACAAATTTCTTTCCATTTGACGAGATGACGAGCTATTCGCATGGTATAATTGTTACTTGACTCGTAAGTGGGGTGAATCAGATCGTCGAGGCGACGAGCAACTTGCCCACTTAACAACCTACACATCCTTAATAATTGGCTCGGGAGATTTTCTTAAAATAATAACCCTCAAACAGGGAATAAGAAACGACTATTGTTGTGCAGCGGTAGGCAATTTGTTTTCATGCAAAATGTTTTATTTCTAAACTCATTTTCAACATGGTTTAAAAATTTTGGTGGATCACAATTAAGAGCCCGTCCATTTTGACGGGTTAGGATCGGTTCCTTTGCGAACATATCTTGCTAGTGATTTGACCAAATATAAACTTAGGTCAATTTTAAAATTGTTTCGGTATAAATTTACATTAACTCGAGTTCTTTATTGTAATAGTCTCTTTGTTTTTTTATTCTCTCTCTTTTTCATAATATTTAAAAAAAAAAGAAATTGAATTTTGAAATGAAGAAATATATAAATTATGGACAACGATATTTTAATTTCATTTTACTTAACAAATAAAATATCATAGTACTTGGAATGAGAAATCATTGTACTATGAATATATTTTGAAAAATCTATAAGCTAATCCACAAGTACAAAATCGGTAGAAGTCCAACTTTGTCAAAAGCGTAGAGAGTAATTATTGGCCATAACCTGAGTATATCCAATAATATAATTATTACAGTCATAAAAATAAAAGAAAAATAAATAAATATATAATAAAAGAAGTCAAAATGAAGTTGGTTTCTTCCAAAAGATCCAATTCCACCAATTAAAGTAAAAACGTGTGCAATCCACATTTCTCTCTCTAAAATCTCGCTCTATATACCCTCCACCGCATGATTCTCCCAAAACCCCCTTGAAACTCTTCTGCATAAAACCCACAAAATAAAAGAGGATCTTCTCGAATTAGAAGATTGAATTGGATTAATCTAAGATATTGAATTATGTATAATAATAGTGGTAATGAATGGATGCTAATAAGGAATTCCGAGGCGGCGAATTGGAGTCGGCAAGATGACAAGGTTTTCGAAAACTCTTTGGTGGAATTCGCTGACGAGATGGATGAGAACCGCTGGCTTAAAATCGCCAATCGGCTGCCCGGAAAGACACCGGAAGCTGTTATGGCCCATTACGAGTCGCTTTTGCATGATGTGTATGAGATTGATTCCGGTCGGGTCGAGCTGCCGAGTTATTGCGATGACTCAGGGTCGTTTGGGTGGAAACAAGATGAATCGAGAAAGCCGGGTCAGATCTCCTTCGGGACGCGTGGACACAGGACGAAGAACGAGGTTGAAAGGAAAAAAGGAACACCTTGGACAGAAGAAGAACACAGGTGCAACAATCACTCAGAGATTTACATTCCAATAGTCATGATTTTTGGCTGAATATTTGATTTATTTATTTTGTTCTGGATATGAAATGATAATTCTATACAACCATTGAATTCTTTTTTTTTTTAATCATCCTTTTAACTTCAAAATTGAAAAGGAACGAAAATCATTATTATTCTTAATGCACGTGGAGGGTTTTTTAAACTTGAGAATATCACAGAATTTTGGGTTTATGCTCTGTGAATTTCTTTTAGAATTTTTTTTTTGGGGGATAATTGTTGAATGTGGATTAAAAACCTTATCCTTTCAATGTTATTTTTGAAAATTTCAGGAATGTAACTTCTTTTGTTTGTGTCTATTGCCTTAGTTTGCAAGGAGGTGAGGTTAGGTTGAATAAACAATAAAATTAACTAAGAAAATGAAAACTTGAAGAAACAGAAAATGTTTGTTTAAAGGTTTTAAGGTTTTGCAAGGCAAATGTAGAAGAAGAGTGGCTGAGCTGAGCTGTAATCTAGAATTTGGGTTCAAGATGCAGAGTGGAGAAAGAATAGTTAAATTAATGAAGAAGAAAATTTTGGAATTGGGGGCATGTTTGAGGCTTTTTGGGACCTGTCTTTAGCTTTCGTGCTACGAAATTTTTTATTTTGGGTTATTAGTAATGGCGATTAAGATTCACGAAATTTAGAAATGAAAGAAGGTATCTTTCATGCAAAATGCTAATGCAAAAGACAGGGTATCTTTCAAGCAAAATGCTAATCCAAAAGACAATCTATTTTAAGATACTTGGAGAGATTTAGATCTACATTTCTCCGAGGCACCCTCACTATCTTTTGTTTGCTATCAGGTAAAGTTTTTATTAGTAACTGATGATAATTTTATATAAATAAATTTGGCATGCCTCTAGTAACATAAGGCTTAGATGTCGTGGTGGATCACAAGTTACAATTCCCTGTTATCCAATTATGAAATTTTGCACGCGTCTAGCCTTCAAAAGATTTGAATCTGATTTGCACGTAAGGGTCTCCTAAAGACTGAAGTTAAGTAAATAGACGCATAATCTCTTTAAGAGATTAAGCTTTCAGACATTATTGTTAAACAAATGCCTCTTGACTTTTTCTGCTTTTCTGTGAAATCTATTATTTGATTAATCATGTTGTTGATTACTTATTTATTTGAGGTAGAATGCTTAATGTACGGGTGGAACCAGTTGCTATTTTAGTTCGGATATAATTAAATTTCGACTTATTAATACATAATGCTCCTTTCTAGTTGCCTGTGGTTTAGAAATTATCACGAGATAAAGTGAACAGTGTGGTTTTGTATTTTTATAGCAGATAATTAACTCATAGAAGTTTTTTTGACATTTTCTTATGCATCTTCTTGGGCAAGAATGGCAATGCGTTTTCTATTCTGAATAGTTAGATGTGAAATCATTCTGTTTTTTTTCCCTAAGTTGTGGCATAATAATATCAATACATCGACTCATATTTTTCTGTTCGCAGGTTATTTTTAATCGGGCTCGACACGTATGGCAAAGGTGACTGGAGAAGCATTTCAAGAAACGTAGTGGTTACGAGGACACCAACACAAGTAGCTAGTCATGCACAGAAATATTATCTTCGTCAAACAGCCGTGAAAAAAGAGAGAAAAAGGTCGAGCATCCATGACATTACGACTGCTGTGGATGGTGTAACTTTGCCTCCACCCGCCAATCTCCCTGATCAAGGAGGGTTTCAAAATCTTAGCTTTCCTATGCCAAGATGAAGAATTAAGAACCTCGATAATCGGCATACATAATGGTTATCAGAAAATAGCAGCTCGACTTGTAAAATAATATTCTTTTTAAGCCGATAGTAAGTTAATGGGATCAGATAGGCAGGTTTAGAGAGCTTAGTACCTTTTCTCTTCCCTTTTTTTGAGTGCACAGAGAAATCTTAGATGTAAATGTAAAGGGTAATTAGATACCGTTGTGGTTTAACACTGGAATTGACTAGTAGTAGATGAAATTCATTTTTCTTTTGTATTTTTCATGTTTTCCATTTTCATCAGTATTTCTGGGGGTTATATTTGTGTCTACATATCAGATTTTTATAATCAATGTTGTGGGAAATGCTTGTCTAGCCTTCGGAAATGGAAATTGGTGTCCGACTATCTAGACTGAAGCTGAAATTTGTTTAACGTAAACCTTTCAATATTTGGTTGATTCTTGTTGAACACTGTAGGCAAATCAAATTTGGCAAGAGATTCGTATTCCGCCTGTAGAGGCTCTGGATTTGGGTAATGTTTGATTCTGATCTCCTGTTTTAGCTTTCTGTGAAGAAACAAGAGAGATGTTCACTCTGTTTACAGAGACAGGATTGAAAGACTTATCTTTTTACTGCCATAGAATAGAATGCAATAATGTAAAAGACTAATGAGAAAAGGGAATACAAGCAAATTTGATTATTTTTCTAGCATCCTCCTTTTGTGAAACGCCAAGCTTTTCTTTCAAGGTGGTCAATCTTCTATGTTTTCGTAAAATTATCGAATGGTTGATTTTGGGATTTGCAGAAATTGACAACTTCTTCATCCTTGTATGTGAGAGGGACTTTACTTTACAAGAAAGCTCAAGACTCAACCTTGGTTGGTTATAGTGACAGTGATTGGAAAACTAATTTTGGCGATCACTTTAGGATATGTTTTGAACATTGGCGTATGACCAATGTCTTGGGCATCGAAGAAACAACCTATAGTAATTCTCTTAATTTGAAAAACGGGATATATTTCTTCGTAGATAGCTGGCTGTCAAGCAACATGGTTGAGATGGATACGAATAATCTGAAGTGTACATAAGCCAAATAATTTAGTAGTTACTCTTGCAAAGAATCCAGTTTTCCATGAGAGTAAACACATCAGAATCAAGTGTCATTTTCTTGGAGAGTTTTGTAGTTTCTCAATAGCTTTATTTTGGTGTAACAATGAACCTGTTCAACATACTAACAACAAACATATTATCTCGTTTTGTTTAAATACATAAAACTTCACACGAGGCTTTCGATAAACTATCGCTTCAAAGTCTCTGCTGCTATATCTTTAATCAACATTGGTTTTTTGCTTAGCAAAGCTTCACTTGTATTGAACTTTCTGACAGATTCAGGATCTTTCATTTTAATTGTATCGAATTCTGCTCTAATGGCTTGTAAACGTACCATTTTAACTTAGCTTTCACCTTTGTAGGTAGATTCCAAAACATCCCAAGCTTGTTTTGTTAATTAAGCATTTGAAATTCTTGTGAAAATTACTTCATTCAAACCTAGTGTAGAAGTTGGGTTGCTAAATTTTGTGAGCCCAAACTTTCGGCCAATCTGCTGCAGTTGGATTATGACTGATGCCCAATTTGTTGGCCCAAAATGCTGGTCCAATAAAGTGGAAGGATCTGGAATTGGTTGAATACGTTTTCTAGATTTTGAAAACGCGTTTTAAATAGATGAATGACATGTGACTAAATATGTACCGTTGGATGATAAATTGGCTTTGTTTCTTATAAATACTGTGGAAGACTTTAGGGTTTTCATTCTGAAAATTCAGCAGCTTTCTCTAGTGTGTTTTCGTCTTCTCTGTAATTTTTGAATAATTTCTCTATATATATTGAGTGATTGTAGAAGAGAAATAAGTGTTTTCTCTTGTTTGAGATTACACCTTCTTGAGAGGATTTTTTCTGTAAGTTGAGAGAGAGATCAGAGAGTTGTGTTCTTGTAATCAAACCTTGCCTATTTTGACGGTGCCAGTGAATTTGAACTTAATCATAGCGGATGCTCAATGGGGGATTATGGATTAGATAGCGATCATCGAATCTCCGAGATTTTAGGCCGAAACTTCTTTTGTATTCTTTTATTTCTTGTTTTCTGCTTTGTGTATTTTTGGATTCAAAAAGTTGAGTAGTTGATTTAGTAATATCTGGGACCAACACCTAGTTATATGAAGAACTATGCCTTTTGGTTCGTCTTTCGATTATCTTTTATTTGTGTGAGTTGTGCTTGTGTAAGTCGTATTGATCCTTCGATTCTTTAAATCCACCATCTTCGATTTGCAATATCATAAAACATTTTATCCCAACACAGCCCTTTGATTTCATGTTGAAGAATGTTCAATTTGGAAAGCGACAGATGCATCCCTCTAGTTTCGGTTTGAAGAGTATTCGAGCAACCTTAAAATCACAGCTTTAATTCTTGGAGTTCCATAGTTCTTGTTGGAATTTTTGGAATATTTATAAGTGTGAATTGGAAAAGTTTTCAATTGTACAATAACTAGTCTTGACTTTTAAATTGCAAATGATATATATCAAAGAGTTAATTCGAAATGGGTGTGACCTTTAGATGAGGTGCAATTTACTCAAATATGAAATGATGCGATTTAGTGGATTAAATTAATTTGTATCAAAATATGCGACCAGTCGAAAAGACACATCAAAATCTCTAAACAGGACCCTTTTAATTCCATTTTCTTCACTCTAAATCAATTCTTTCCTTCTCTAAATTATGCCAAAATAATTTCCAAATTATTTTTGATTTTTTTGTTCGATATTTAGCATTGAAATCTTACATTCTAGAAAAGTACAGTAAAACATTGGTTAAATAGACAAAATTAATATTGTGCTACATTAATTTTAGAAGTAGCATTGTATATTGGGAGATGGACGTCCATTTGATCTTATTAGCACAGTGCATAGGTGAAATTCATCTTAAAGAAATTTGTATTCGTATAGCTCGCTTCATTTTATTTCATTGGAATCATTTGAGTAAGCCATAATTTGCTCATTATTATGCACGCACTATAAATTCGGTAAGTAGTTACTCTATTTGTATTTGCATGCACGTATATTTTATTAGCAGAATATAAATTATGCACCAATTTTTTCGATAGCTCTTGCCACAAAATTTATTCGGGGATTAGCATTGGTGCAAGATGTCGTTAAAACGAAAAAAATTTTGTAGGAATTTTGTAGAGTTGAAAACTTTTTGGAAATTCTTTCTTCTGCTTAGAAATGACAACGAGACAGGTATAGGATGAATCGACCATCCCCATCTCTCCCTATCAGGTGATTTTGTCACATTTCTCGTCCCCATACCAGGTTAAAGCAGGACGGGACGGGGTATGTCCCATATTCGAATTTGTCGCTTCATTTATTTATTTATTTTATTTTTTATATCTTTAGTTAGTAAATATTTTTTTTTCTAATTTGTTAAGAACGACTCTTGTTCTCTTTAAAAATAATGATAAATCTTTTATTTTTATTTGATAAAAACTTAAATTTGAAATTAATTTTAAATTGGGGTGAGTAGCAGGGGAGTCCGCCCAATATCCGAGCCAATGACCCCGCCTCGTTTACTTGGTTGGCGGGTAATCCCCTCTCCATTTAGAGAGAGGCCAGCGGATATTGGGTTGAATGAGATTTTTTTGCCATCCCTACTTCCGCTTTGCATTTTTGTTGTTTATTCCATTTCGTTTTGGTAATTATTCTATGTATCTTTTATATTTTTGTGGTTATCAGATCAAAATCGCATTTTAGGATAGCACTTTGAACCAATTGTGGAGATTTTGACGGCATGCAACAAACTAACATCAATATTTTGTCAAGTCGAAAGAGTCAGCCATGTCAGCTTCAGGGCATGGGTAAAATTTTCAAACGGTGGAGGACAGTGTAGAGTGATGAATGGGGGATAGAGGTGACATAAGGCCGAGCTGCTGTTGGCTGCTCATCCCTGATCGATCTATTGACTGTTTGAGCCTTTTTTTGAAGAATCATAGGTCAAGCCGAGCTCTTTTTCTTCACGAGCTAGCTCTTTTTTTTTTTTTTCTTTTTATGACTTACTGTATTAATTTCTACAAAAAAAAAATATTTTTTTTACTTGGTTTTGAGCTTATTTTATTAATCATTTTAAATAAAACAAAAAAAAGGAGTCAATTGATGGGCATCTTGGCTAGGTCTATGAGATCCACCAGCCAAAGGGTTGAGTTGAGCTTAGGATTTGGACAAGAAATGAGCTGAGCTCGGCCAATTGTCTCCCCTCACGAGAGAAGAATATGTTAGGTAAAGCGACGATTTGATAAATTTTAAAATTTAGTGACCATTCAAGACAACATTGAACTTAACATGATCATTAATTAAATAATTAACCCTTGCACAATAGCAAAGTTATAAAGATACATGAAAATTGCCTTTAAATTGAATATGTTTATTCAAAATCCGTACATGGGGGAAAATGCAAGAATTCAAACATAAGTCTTATATAATGCTTTTATTGTCTGTATTTCATCATCTTCTTCTTTCTTCCATCACTGGGAAAGTCCATACTTGAGTCTTTTAATAGTGACAATATCAGTCTTGAAAGACGCAGCTAAGACTGGATCATAGATACTCGTATTGAAAACAGCACTTGGTATAGAAACTGTTCCTGCACTTGCACTGCCAAATGCAGAAACTGCGACGGCCGGAGTTTTTTCGTCCCTGTTGTACTGAAAATGCATGAGCCCTTTAGGGAAGACAAAAATGTCACCTTCTTGAAGTGTTTGGTTAAAGAGTTTGTTAGTTGTGGTGACGAATCCCACTTCGAGAGAGCCTACGAGGAGGAAAAGAAGCTCGGAAGCCCGGGGGTGGGTGTGGGGTGGGTTGACAGTGCCAGGGGGGTACATTAGAACTGCAAATGAAACACTTTGCCCATTCAAAGCAGGGAATTCAGCCATGCTAGCTTTGAAAACTTTAAAATCTGGCGGCATGTTCGGCTCGGTGGTGGCACGCAACCCGGTGTAGGTGAAGAAACTGCCGTCCGGTGGTACGGTGGTGTTTGATGGTGGTATGAAGTCTGACAGTATGTCTGCATCCCCAGCCAGTGTTACTTGAAGGGTAACAAGTGAAACTGCCAGGAAAAATAAAATGAAACGCAGAAGGGCCATTTTGTACAAGAGAATTATCAATTATGTGCTTCTGCTATGTTGTTTTTGCTAGGGCTAGAGAAGAATTTATAGAGCATTAAGGCAATAACATAATGGTGAAAAACTGTGTACAAATGTGAATTTTTTTTGGTAAAAGACAGGCATTAGAATCGAAAATTGTGTGGAATATGTAATAATGTTCCCTCACCAGCTCATCTGGTGAAGAAAACTATAGCATGCACTCAATAATCTTGAGAAACGCATGGAGAAATATTTTCTATTGGATTTGTTGCTTCGACACTACCGCCACCACTGGAAATTGATTTCGGTCTTCCCGTAAGACGGTATCTAGACACATTATAGAAGTTGAATTGAACTTTTTTCAAATGTTTTTAAATTATCATTGAACTTTAAAATGCAACTCACTAAACATTTTTAAATGTTTTATTGAACTTTAAAATTTCCTTGACTTGTCATTGAACTTGCCAAAATGTTCCGTCACTCGCAATTTTAAAAGTTAATGAATTAGATGACATGGTAGATAGTATGACGGATGAAATAACATTTTGTTAAGTTCTTAAAATTCATTAACTTTTAAAATGGTGAGGGGTGGATGAGATAACATTTTGTTAAGATCAGTGGCAACTCAAAGAACTTTTAAAATTCAATGATAATTGAAAAACATTTGGGAAAGTCCGATATCAACGTTACAATGATGTTTTAAAGTTCAATGACAATTGAGAAACATTTGTAAAAATTCAGTGGCCCTGGCCAAAAATGTGGCAAACTTACGGATAAAAAATGGATTTTAATAAAAGTTGGTGGCTGAAACTTATTTTCGTTGAATTTGAAATCAATTACATTAATTATTTCCACATATTTGTTAAGTTTATTGTTTACGTATTGAGAGATCTAAAGCAACTACATTATTAACATACACAACATGACATATTAGTTTTAATCTAAACCTCCGTCGTTAAACATGCATACTAGGATGACGAAACTGTTACGAACGGGGACTTCTTTACCTAGTCTTGATGTAAACCTCCCTCTTGTAATGATCTCCCAGCTCACATTCTCTTATTTGTAGATAGGTTCGGATATTACGAGGAATATTAGCTTTATGTTCTATTGGTGTCTCCATCAGTTTATACAGGAAAGAAAGTCACATCGATCAACATAATGAATTCCAACACAATCCAGGAAATAGAAAACCATTTGGCCCTTTCAATTGGACAAAGTTAAGCATAAAAAAGGCGCTATAAATACATATAGAAGATAATAAGAAACTATCCCTTCAGCATTTATCAAAAATGGCCTTGAATTTTATTCAATCCTTTCTGCCTTTGCTGTTAATTTTTGCCTTCATCAATGCAGTAGCCAGTGATCCAGACATAACCTCTGACTTCATTACACCGGCAAATTTCTCGTCTGTCAATGGAACTTTCTTCACTTTCACAGGATTCCGAGACCTTCCTGGTCCAATCCAAGGAACCCTAATGGTGACAAAGGCTAGTTTGGTCGAATTTCCAGCTTTAGATGGACAAAGTGTGTCAATGGCTATTCTCAAATTCCCCCCGGCAGGCATCAACCCCCCGCATACCCACCCTCGCGCTACCGAGCTTCTTTTCGCAGTGTCTGGAACCTTAGAAGTGGCTTTTACGGATACTAAAAATGTTCTTTACACTAAGCAACTCGAGGCTGGGGACATGTTTGTTTTTCCTAAGGGACTTGCTCATTATCAGTATAACCGAAACCATAAGAATCCTGCTATCGCCATTTCAGCGTTTGGAAGCGCAAATGCTGGCACGGTATCAGTGCCCAATTCTGTGTTTGGCACAGGAATTGATGATGAAATACTTGCCAAAGCATTCAAGACTGATATTGCTACTGTTCAGAAGATCAAGTCAGGATTTGCCAGCCCCTGATTTTCATTTCTCTCTCTCTCTCTTTTTGTTCGCTTTATTTTAATTTCCTTACAAAATAATTGAACACTTGCACTTGTTTCTTGTTCGTGTCGTCCTGTATAATTTTCTACTCTGATATGTCTAATCATTTATTTTTAATGTTAAAATAATAAACCATATCATACATCAAATTTATCTATTGTGTTTTCTTTGTTCAATTGGGATTATTACTTTTTTTTTGTGTGTGTGTGTTTTGCTGACACATCTGTAACAAAGCTGGTATGTACGTCGAAAATTAATCTAACTTGTGATTGCTGTTGAAGACAACACATTAAACTCGTGGCTCAATCTGGTAACTCTGGTTGAAACTTGTATTTTATGAACTTCCTTTAATTTAACCTTTTAGAAACAATAAATATGATGTTCTATGAGGAAAAAAAAATTACAAGAAAGGTTAATCTTATGGGAAAGCTTAAGTCACTATTTGATATCAATTAAAATTTAGATTTTAATTTAAGCTAAAGTCAGCAATTCATTTTAACCACATATTTTATGGATCTCACAACTTTTTAACCACACATTTAATTAACTTTTATCAAAATCTATTAAAAATTTGATTTTAATCCCCACCAAACAGGGGCTAACTCTTGTGTTTGCCCGTGTCTGATTTTTGAATTTATCATATTCAATTTAAATGCAAGTTTCATGTCAAAATTTTCCATGTATGCATGGCTTTAAGACTATTAATAATATGCAAAATTTGCCCAAGAATTAATAAAAACTAGTAGCGGGGCTAAATAGACCATATCAGGACGAAACATTTGAAGAGAGGTCCAAGATGACGGCCCAAACATGGCCCAGGACTAGTTTTGACTGAGCTATACTTAATACTCACACAACAAATTTTGTCAAATGCACCCCATTTTAATTGCAATTATGATTTTCGATTTTAGCTTATTTATGCCCTTATGTCACTTTAAGTTTAGTAAGTTAGCACATCTCATACCTAATGATCATTTCCCTGCAAAAGAATTCTTTAGACTGACGTAAAAAGACTTATTTGTTCATCATATCTTTTAATAAGAAAAAATAACCAAAAAAAAATCAGTAAAATATATATTATCCCCATTCAAAGCACACTAATAGATATATTTTAATAAAAATCGTTATAAGAGACAAAATGTTCTATTTAATATTATTTTAATGATAATAATGATAAAATAAAAATAGGAACATAAGTGGGAAAATAAGAAAAAGTTGAAATCCTTTGTTATAATTAAAATGTGGTTCATTTAACAACTGTGATGTGAATATAATTAAAAAGAAATCTTATTTGATTTAGAGAGTAAATTCCTCTTTTTTACAGCACATTAGTGGACTTTTTTTAAGCAAATTTTGATTAGAGATTCGTCACCTAAAAATGGATGGTTGAATAATAATGCTAAAAATAAGGGTTCGAGAATGAAGTGAAAAATGGGATAAAAATTGAGGACGATGGTGCAATTTTCACTTTGAAGATGTTATATATTGAAATTTTTTACTATGCCCTGTTTGATATGGAAATTTTTCAATGGAAGTTAGAACTTGTTTTCCATTTTTCAAGTTTTGACTTGTTTGATTGCAAAATTTTCTCTAGAATTGTTTTCTTGGTTTCCACTCCCACGTGCACAATTTCTCGATTTTTGTGGAATTCATTTTCCCATGGTTTGTGTGGGAAATGGTTTTCCAACTTGTTTTTTGTTTTTTTGGCAATTAGAAAAAATTCTAGTCACAATGGTAAAAATATTTTTCACTTTTGTTAACAATTTTCATACAAAACAAAGTCAAACGAATGGTATTCAGTATGATAATTTTTTTATTTTTTGGCAATTAGAATAAATTCTAGACCCAATAGTAAAAAAAAAATTATTATAACTTCCATGAAAAGAAAGTCAAACGGACACCAAACTTTCAATATTTTCCAGGTGAAAAATTATAACAATCAAACACAATTTATTACAATTATCAGTAAAACAAATTCTAGGCAATTCAATTCCCTGCAATTTAATTTCTTTCTATCCAAATTCCACATTTGCAATCAAACGAACATTTATATTATATTTCAGGCTTCAGTGTATGCTAAATACTTTTGTGGGATATGAATGTCTCATTACTTAAATTTAATTAAACTTTATTAAGGAATGTAGGGGAAATGATTACACACAATAAAAAGAAAGGATCCCAAAATAGTGTACATAATAATTAAAGATCTCGTAATCTCCTTTCGAATTCATAAAATCCATCAATGATTATATTACCAAATATATAAATGCATTGTGTAGCAGAAGTCCAATTTCTTCTAAATTTAAATTAGGAATCGTTCGAAGAATTTAAGGAAAACATTACATATATTTCTCTCGAATTTACGTATAATATTCAGTCCACTTAAACCTATGTTCTCTCTTTTTAATTTGTTCTTCAGCTTCTTCTCCATTCTTTGTCAATGGCAGACCAGCCTACTCATCCGGTAATATATACATAGTTCTCTGTATTTTCTATGATATAAACCTTCATCGATCGTTTCATTTATTGCAGAAAATTGTAGTGAAAGTGAATCTCAATTGCTGTAAAGCATGTCCAAAGAAACTCGAGAAAGCATTGTTGAAACTCACAGGTAATTACTAATTCCACACGCACGCGCACACAAGAGAACTGCATAATCAAGTACAGTTTAGTCGAGGACATGCGCTTATTTTTATTTTATTTTTTTCTTTTTCATACTTTTAATCTATTATATGTATGCGTCGATTGATTTTTTTAAGAACAAACTTCTTTGTATGTAGGGGTCTCTTCACTCACTATAAATATAGACGAAAATCTTGTATCAGTCTCAGGGACAGTGCATCCTGATACAATTATCAAACTTACTTATGCAAAATTAGCAAAAAGAGCAGAACTCGTGTCCTACGAGCCACAATCTACAAAGAACGACGACGTTAAACCGAAGAACACAAAAACTGAGGAGGAAGACAAAGATTTGAACAACAAAAGCAAATCTCAACACAAGGGAAAAATGCACAAATCTTGCTGCTGTCAAGAAAAAAATTGTCCTAAGAAGGAGAATAATGTGCATAAATGTGAAGAGTATGAAGGACCCCCACAGGTTAAAGATTTTATCTGTAGAGATTATTTCTGCAAAATACATCCAAGGAGTCGGATAATTACCGATAAGGTGCCTGAAAACGAAAGCAGTGCCAGACTGTATGGCTATATGCCAAACTACGCGCAAGGGTATTATGGTGGACCAAATCCTTTGTATCCTATTAGAGGCTCGTATTATCCTAGGTGGTACCCGGAGAGGCCACCGGCTCTATATGAATATTATCATCCGCCAAGGAGGCCACCACCTTCATATGGTTTCTACTAGAGAAGGCCCATGCTGCCAAGGTTTATATCTTCTTCCTGCATAGTTTTCATGCATTCTTCTATTTCAATTTGTGAGATTTTGAGTTGCCTTTGAATATTATTCTGGCTTAAATTATAACTTCAATTTTGATATCAGGTTTAATTATGATTTTGTCAATTTATGTAGTCCTCTTTTCAGTCGAATGCAACCAAATACCATATCATTTATGCAGACAAACACAAGTTTAGTTCTAAACTAGAGATGAATTATTCATAGAGAAAGTACAATTTAAAGATGTTTATTTTGGGTTGGTGAATAAGAAATAGACTCCAAAATTGACAAATCCATGCCGCGCTTGCAAATCAATAGTCGAATAGGAGAATATATGCAACGAATTACCACATCAAACAAAAGGTAAAGTTCTAAACTAGAAACAAATTATCCGAACATCAAGTTCAATTTTCAATTTCGTTCGTGTAGGAGAAAATAAACTGTGAAGTTTGACAACCCACGCCTTAGCCAGACAACAACGAAACATCAAGAAAGCATGATATCTCATCATAGTATGGTCCAGGGGCGGAGCCAAAGGAGTAGAGTTGTGGGGACAAATTTCACAAAATTTTAATTATTGTGTTAAAATTGAAAATTATGAGGACAATATTTTTTTTTTCTTGAAAAATCTATTGCAAAATTTTGGATTTCAAATTTAGTGTACACCACATTGCCCATCCGCCCATTCTTATGGAGGTAACTGGCCACTGAATTGTTGGTTGAAGTCATAACTCTGCCTTGGATTGTTTGGCGAGGAATTCATATCTCATTAAGAAAAAAAATATTAATATGTCACTTTGCTCCACGTTATTTCTCACAACTCAATAACTCATTCTCCATAACGACATATCTTAATAAGAAACCTCAATTTTCAATTTTTACATGTACTTAATAACATTTTCTCTCTCTTTTTTTTTTTTTTTTTTGAATTTTTTGTTTTCGAATTGAGTGTTGTCACGTTTCAAAGTGGCATAGATTTTTTTTTTAAAATTTAACGTTAAATGATTGTTTTTGGTTGGTATATGTAACAATTAGAGCTGGTATATAAGATTCGGTTAAATCTCTTTTAGGTCAATAAATGCATGTTTTGGTTGTATTACCTTTCTAGCTTCTAGTTTATATTGTCACATGTGAGGATATAAGTAATATGATATTGATGCATTTCATATTTTTCCTAGCTATTTATTTTTTGCGTAATGATGAGAAAACTAACTACCTTATTAAGATGACAGTCGGCAAATCATGTCGTAAAATATGAGGTCAATATATTATATAAGAGTTTAAAATCAAAAATGTATTCTTGAGATTCCGCGGTGTCCATTTTAGTGCAATTTGGTGGAGCTATTAAAAATATGTATTCTCTGCATTCTTCTTGAATATTTATTTAATTGTCTCGTGATTCTTCAAGAATGTCAACCCGATTTTCTTCATACTATTTATATTAGATTGTGCTTCTTAAAGAGCAACAACATAATAACATTTTGAAATATAGATAAGAATACAAAATATTCTTCTTTTATTTTGAACAGAAAATAATAAATGATTTTTCCAACTTTATTTGTTAAACCTAAGGCCCTGTTTGATAACCCAAAATTTTCCATGGAAGATTGAAATTATCCCACATTTTCCACTTTTTAGTTTGTTTGATAGGAAAATTTTCTTGGCAATTCCTTCTCACTTTGCCTCGCATGACCCTTAATTCCACAAAATTGAGGAATTGAAATTCCAATGATTGAGCTAGTTTTTTTTTTCTTGGCAAGGGAGAAAACATTATTTACACAATTCTATTTTTATATCATAATTTTTTTTACACTATTCAATTTTTGCATTTTCTATTCCCAAAAATCACTTCTTTTCGCAAAGTACAATATTTCTTTAAACTATTCAGTTTTAAATTTCAACATTTTTCAGGAGAAAAATTATACAAATCAAACACAATTAATTGACAATTCTCAGTAAAAACAAGTTCTAATCAATTCAATTCCCTGAAATTCGTTTTCTTTCCACCCAAATTAATTATTATAATCAAACGGACCCTAAGTGTTTTTCTTTTGAATAAAAATAAGAAATACTTTTGCTAACTAAATTGATAGAATTTCATGATAAAAATGTGTTAAATATTTTGTAGAAAAGGCAAATGGTAATAAGAAATTTTGAGATCAAATCTCAAATGTATTTCATTAAAATAATGGATTTATATATTCATTATTATTTATTATTTTACTACACTTACGTTAATTATAATGGAAACTAACTATATAATGGTATTGCTTACAACTCTTATATTAAAAAATTCTCAATATATGATTTAATGTATAACATATAAATATGGGACATTGATTCACGATAAAATACACATAAATCTATTTACTTCTTTATTCCTAATTATCTCTCTCTAATATTTTTTATGGCATTGCTACATGGGAACATGACAAATCAATTAAAATTATAAATAAAGAATGTCGTGTCATGTAATTTGTTGGTTCAATCAAATTCACGCTAGACAATGTTTTTAATTTACTTTCATTCTTTACTCGTGTTCATTGTTGTATAATTTATCGTACCAAACATACTTCGGGGCAATGTGAACCAGTTTGTATTTGTTAATTAACCATGAGGATGAAAATGCCAATAGGCAAAATTACTATGCCTCGTAGTCTAAATATTTGTGGTTTCCAAACAAATTACGTGTATATGTAAGGGGCTCTTTTGTAAGCTCAACGGGTATCGACTTTCACTATTTCTTTCTGTTAATCTATTTCCTTTCTTCTACAGATCGAAAAAACTCCTCCCCCCCTCCCCTCACCTCCCCGAAGTTACCTAGAGGGAGAAGATGTACCATCCGTCGAGAGGTGGAGTTCGCGGTGGTCGTGATCGTAAGTTCTTTTTTTCTTCATTTTCCTCCACAATTTTAGGGTTCCTATGCGCTATACAAAATCATGAATTCTTTTTGAATTAGACGTATTGTAATTGCGTGTTAATAAATTTATTTTTGAATTTGTGTTCTTGTTTTGAAATTTGGTTTCCCTCATAGTTGCAACAGTATAATTTAAGATAAGGATGTTAGGGTTTGATATGATGAGGCATAAAAATGCTGCATCACAACTCACAATTTCGTTTATACTCTGTATACGTATTTAGCTTGAGACTTGTGTACAAGTAACATAACTAAGGGGATGTGGAAAAAAGAAAAAGTTTTGAATGTGAACTTGTGGCGTGGTTTAACAATTAAAGGAATCAGTCAATCTGAATGTTAATTTCAGGTAAGCTTGGGTCAATTTACTACTGATTTTGAAGTTCAGGAATGTGAGTTCAACATTTGGGCTAGTTATGATCCCTTACTTCATCCATGTGGGTTCTGGAAAGAATCAAATTTATTTAATTGCTATCTGTCTTCATCTTCCTTTCTGTTTTATTATTATCTATAAATAGGTACATTATTTGTGAATTTCAGTTATAAGAGGAGTGTTCTTGGAGCAATAACATTAGCCATTGTATGCATTACTAATGACCCATGGTTCCATGAGTTTGTGGACTACTAAATAAGTTTTACCATGTGGTATCAGACCTTGTCTACTTGCCTAATTTTTTCGTTCTTCTCTTTGGAATTGTTTATGCCTGCCTAATTTTTTCGTTCTTCTCTTTGGAATTGTTTATGCCTCCTCAGCATATGAAGATGAAAATGCATTTGTCATGGATTATTCATTAAGTTATCATCTGTTTCTTGTATGCAGAATTTAGTTGGGAAGATGTGAAAGCTGATAAACATCGAGAAAACTATTTAGGTCACAGTCTCAAAGCACCCGTTGGAAGATGGCAGAAAGGTAAAAATCTCTCTCAATGCGTGTGTATATATTTGGCTTGTACTGGATATTCAGTAGTTAAGCTTGTGATTTTGTTCTCTTTTTACTGTCTTTCCTGGTCATCAACTAACCGTCACTCAATCCATCACTGACTAGAATGAACTGACTTCCAGTTTCCTTATTTCTGAGTTTCTGCTTTTTCCATGGAATGCACTACAGAAGTAATTCTTGGCCTTTGCAAATACTTCTATAGTTGCAGCTCTCACTTCCTCTCTCCTCTTTCTGTACCCACACACACAAAAATAAAAATATGCATGCTTGTATCCTTTTCAGAAGATTATGATGAGTTGTGAGTTGGCACTAGCCATTTGTTTTTTAATTTTCAAAATATGTCCTAACAGTTTGCTTGGAATACGAGATCCATTTCTCTCATTCCCGCCAATTGAACCTCGTGGTTGTTGAACCCCACAGTCATTTTGGAGAAATTTTGTCTAACTCAACTTATTGCAAATGTTTTATGATAAAGATACGAGCCCATATGTTTAGAAATATAAAGTGAACTTCACTCTATATTTATCAACAAATTGAGCTGTAAAGCTGAAGAATTTGTATAAAGATACATGTATGTATGTTTGATAGCTACCTTTGTGCAGCTCGATTCAAATAATCTTGCATAAGTGATGTTTCTTATATGACTAGTTGGTGAGTTATTGTTTGGATACTACTTGAGCTATGGTATGGCGAATTTTCATCAACTCGACGATGTCTTTTTTTTTTTTTTTTTTCCGTGGAACTGTCTAACCTTTTCAACCATTGGTGATGTGGTTGGGAAAACTAGTTTTTGTGTTGTGTATATGATCTTGTGGATCCTCTTTCAACTGGTTCTTTATTGTCCTTGTGAACGTGCAAGTACTTGGTTTCATACGATGGTTTCCTATAAGAATCGTAATTTATGTTTGTTCCAATAAGATATGAAAAGTATGCATAGGTAGGACATCAGACCAACATCATCTTGTCAAGGCTCACCCAGATCAATGTGTAGTTGTGTACCAAATACCTCCTAGTGACTGGAACGTCATCATTGTTAAACCCTAGGATTCTTGTAAGGATCAGGAATTTTTTACTTGGCTACCGCTTCTTTAGATACTATATTTTTCGCTACTACTATGTTGACGATCAAGTATGTGTGTTCCCATACAGTTGACCTTGTTACTGAAGTCATAACCTCCAATCTTTTTCTTCCACCTTAGGAGCTGCCAAAGTTTGCAGAAGCATCAAAATTTCTCCTTTTGGTAGCAACTAATGAATTTCTACTCCTCTTGGTCAAGAGATTCATGGACATGTCCAACGCAGTGAAGTCTCACCTTGGATGTGTACACGATCTAATGCATATTTCTTAACATATCTGTGTTAACTGGGTTCTTCGAAATCAAGTTTAGTTTTAACTTCTAATAAAGAACTTGATGATGAGGACGTGATTGAGAATCAGACCCATCTCGTGACAATTAAAAGGGCAGATTGTATAGAGTCCTGTCAGCTTCTCCCACACCTCCAGAATGTATCAAATCCTTCCCTTTTCCTTATTTGATCCTCCAGGTGATTAAGTTCACATTATTGTTGCTTGTCTGGGCCTGTTAGACATGATTTTGAGTAGTTTTGTACCCAAAATAAGTATTGGGTTATAAGGAATATGTGATTCTTAGCTCTGTATCAACTCAGTCTTTCCTCCGTTTGTAAAGCATATCGTTATGCAACTTCAATATTGGGAAGAAGAGGAATAATCATCTTGTCACTTATGGCAGTTCAGTCCTGATTTTGAGTTGCTCATCAGTCTCATGGACGCCAGCTTGAATTGATAAGTTACAGGATTTGTAGAATAATCTTCAACTCTAAGGTCCTGTTGACACAAACTATGGTATCATCTATATAAACCCATCATATAATCAACTGGCAAAAATAGCTTCTCAAATTTTGTATCAACTCCGTAGTGCGAATCTCTGGTTAGTCTGTTACCTTCTTGTGATATCCCTATGCTTCAAGTTGTTTCTACCTATCATCATCACCAAGAGTACCTTTTGTTCTTTAAGAATTTGCTTTTGTTTAAAATACTTTTCCAGGCTTGCTTCCAAATCAACGAAGTCATTTGTGTGCATTCTTCTATGGAAATTTGAAATTTCAATTGGAACTCCTGAATTGAGATCAAGAGCTCTCGCTAACTTCATTGCTACTCCAACATGTTTGGGATTCATATGAATTATGGGATTATGGAAAGGAAGTTCCTTAACCTTATTCTGATAGGTCATAGGTCCAATGGTTAGTGTTTGCCTTTTGCTCCCCCCTTCAGGCTTTCGTCCAATCTCTACACAAGTTCTCCATCTCTTGGGTGAGATGCTCTATTCTCGTTTGCATCTTTTTCTGCTATTTCTATTGTTGAGCTTAGCTTACCCTGGGATTTTTGGTTGTCTCAACAAATTGACATGATAAATCAGGAATAAAATTTGACGTGTGGACATGCTTTACTGACAAAATAGTTGGAGAGATTGAAAGGACAAATAGATACTGGTGGAGCACTTTAGAATTAGTGTTTTAGGCTGAAATGCCATCAAACCAGAACATTTTGTACCAAAGATAATTGTGTAAAAAATTAATTCTCGCCCATTACAGCAGATCAGAAGAACAAATAAAATAACATTAAACTGCAAAAGGGAGAAGTTTAAGTGCTGGTGGCACTCACTCCACAAAGTCTACATGCATATTACGGAAAGCATTTCCTGCCACGCGTGCATCATAAAGTTCTGGTGTCTCTACTGATTAACTTTGAAACTCCACTAGTGATGTCTTTTTAAAGTTTCTAGCTTTCTCTACTCTGTCAGAGAGTATGGTATTTAAGAGGTGCACACTTTGAGGTTTGAACATCACTAGTTGGTTTATTTCTGATTATATTATTGTCTAAATTTATGTTCTTACAGGGAAAGACCTCCACTGGTATGCCCGTGATAAAAAATCTGCGGCTGCAAATTCAGATGCTATTAAAGAAGAGATACGAAGGATCAAGGAGGAAGAGGAGCAAGCCATGAGAGAGGCTCTAGGCTTAGCTCCTAAACGGGCAAAAAAATCTCAAGGTAATCAACTGGATAAACATGAATTTGCTGAACTTGTAAAGCGAGGTTCTACTGCAGAAGACTTGGGAGCTGGCCATGCTGAAGCTGCTCAGGTTCAGGGTCTTGGTTTATCTAAGTATGATTCTTTCTTATTATGTTTTCATTTTTACTTGTCCCCCGCCTCTCCATTTTCTCAAAAGAAATCCCACACAAAGTCCAGTTTGTTTTTAACTTTTTGACACATTGGCAGGGTGCCCCGTCCCTGGGAAGAATCAAGTTTACCTACCAGTCTGGAGTCCGAGTCATTTGAGAAGATGAATACTCCCATGCCAATCGCACCTGCAAGGAACGATGAAGAAGAGTCTGAAGATGAAAGTAGCAGAAAGAAAAGAAAGCGCGACGAGAAGAGACGTGAGAAGCATGAAAAGCGAGAGAAGCGACATTCTCGTGCTTCAGATGACAAGAGGAAACACAACAAAGAGAAGGAAAAGAGAAGACACGATTCAGATTGATGAAATTAAACCAATAGTCCAAGGAGGAAGTTAGAAAAATAAGAGAAACATGTAGCATGACACTATGAGTAGTCTTTGAGATTTGATTCAGCTTCAGTTTCTTCAGGACATCCTATGTAGTAGTTTTGTATTTTATTGTGACCTTTTTTTATGCAAAGAAGTAATACTATATTGATCCTTTATATATTGAATTCTTGACTGATGGCAACACAAATGTAGAAAATGACAAGGTAATTGATTGTCGTAGGCGCCACACGATGCACTGGAGGATATACTCAGAAATATTTGTCAAGGAGTTAATTAAATGAATCATCACTAATATATACATATGATTATTACTTGCTCATTAAAAAATAAAAGATTATTGAATGCTCACTCACTTTTGAAAAACGTTATTCATCCATCACCCAATCCAAGTAGCAGTATTTTTCCTTCACCCAATCCAAGTAGACGGCCTTAAAACTTGACATTGGACAAAAACCCAATCCAAGTAGCAGTATTTTTCCTTCAAATTGAAAGAAACGCTCTTTTCATCCACGTCAAATTTCAATTTCCCCAATTTTTGAAACAAAACCTAAATTGATTTCTTCCCATATTAGCCAAAACCAATTTCCACCCCAAATTCTCCTCATTTTTTTCTCCCCGCCATGGCTGAAGTTCAAATTTCTCACTCGGAGAAAAAGAAGAAGAAATGGTTTTTGTTTCTTAGGCTGGATGAAGAAAAACCCAATCCAGAATGCCAACGAAAAAGATGTTGCCAATGATTACTTGATCAAGAAGAGGAAAAATGCTACCTATGGTGAAAAAAGGATGCTGCCTAAGGTGGAAAACGAGGAAGGTGAAAAATTTCAATGAGGAAAAATTAATGCATGGAGGAAAAAGAATATGAAAATTCTTTCAGACAGAAACAGATATTATTGGAATTTCATAGAATTCAATGACAGATGTCATACATGCATGAATATTTTATTTGTTTATGTCATACATATGAACATGTATTTATGTGTGTGCAAGTTGTAACCTTGTGCTGTTGATTTGTTGTGTTTTATTATATTAGGTGAAGAGATGAGGTGGGAGCCTAACTTGACATACCTGAGTCCAGATCTCACAGGGCAGAAATTACTTGTTGGTGCCAATTTTGCATCCACTGGGGTTGGCACACTTCCAATTTGTAAGTTACCTATTCACGATTTGATTATGTTACGACATAATTATATTGTACACTTGATTTGATAAGTCAATTGACAAATTTTGTTCAATCTCATCCAATCTAGATAAACATTGTTCGAGTTCCCCAACAACTAGACTATTTCCAGCAGTACCAAGAAAAAGGGCACTTATAGGAGAAGAGTCGATGAAGAAACTAAGCACTGGTCTTGATTACGTTGGGTGGCAATGATTTTGTCCATTACCAGGTAGTTCTATGTAATGATAGTGTAGTGTAGGTGTGATTGTATCGATCAATTATGTAAATTAGATTTGATTATGTTCATGTAAAGGGTAATCCAAAATCTTGTTTTACAGTAATACACTCTCTACTTGATTGGCCTCCTTGTTATTTGTGTTGGTTAATCAGAGAAAAATGATTGGTTAAAAAAAAAAAAATTGTTTATTATGGTTTGCTGGTTCAGTCGCAACGACTGTATAATTTTTAGTTCCTTATTTTTGTTCTATGCAATTTTAAAGTTCAGTCTTTTTTTCACTTTTAGAGAGGTAGTATGCATGAATTCAAAAGTAAAAACAAATGGTATTGAAAATCAAAATGACTTATTCACCACAAAGATGTACAAGTGTTCTACTTTATAATTAGCAGTACGGTACCTACAAAGAGTATTCGCCACAAAGATGTACATGTCTTTCTACTACATATTCACCACGAAGATGTAAAAGTGTTCTACTGCATAATTCACCACAAAGATATCACAAGTGGATGCATAGTTCTACTGCGTGTAAAAGTGGTCTACTCCTGCTGCTCTCTTGCATCCACGGATCAAAGTGTTTCTTTGTCATGGCCTAATTTTGAACTGCTTATGACTTCACGATTTGATCCATACTTTGCAATCCATAATCTGGCGACCACTCCAATATCATAACTGGCCATCACTGCAGTTGTCATCTTCGCAATCCCCAATTCCATTGCCTCTCCTTTGGCCATCATCAACACCACTTTCCCTCCAACGTCGATATCATTCTCAAACCTCAGCAACCTTGGGATAATCAACTTCGCACAGACACAAATGGCATTCACCATAGAATCCTTCACCACCAGCCTTTATAACTAGTCAAAAGAACCTCATATGGCAGAATCCTTCACCACCAGTCCATTGTCTTCAACCCAGCAGATTTCTATAATCTGGTTGTAATATTATTGCAATTTTCCACTATAGGCAGCTTCCTATTTATACCATAGGCAACATCCTTCCTCTTCTTTATCAAAGTAATCAATAGCAGCATACTTTTCTTGCGTATTCAAAGTCGGGTCAAAAGGTTTTTCAAGTGGGTCGGATTCTTTGCTTTTGCTGTCCTTCTCTTAGTGAGCAATTTAAATACCAGCCATGGCGATGAGGAAAAAACGAAGGAGAATTTATGATGGAAATCGAGTCGCCAGTCAGGTTGATTTAGGGAAGAAATCAATTTAGGTTGTGCTTCAAATATTGGGGAAATTGAAATTTTGATTGAGATGGCAGAAGAGTATCTTCAATTTGAAGGAAGACGCTACCAACTAGAATGGGTTTTTGACTTTTTGTCCAAGTTGTCCAGTTTTAACACCGTTTCATGCCACATAAGACTTCCATCCGTCACGTGTAATTTTTTTTTTTAAGGTGGATGGACGGAATTAAGATGAATCATGGATGAGTAAAATTTTTCAAAAGTGAGTGAGCATTCGGTAACATTTTATTCTTTAGTGAGCAAGTAGTAACCATTATGTAAATGTTTGTGATGAATCATTTAATTAACTCATTTGTCAAGTAAAAATTTTTGTGAGTGATAATAATTATCAACATATATTTAAGAAAATAGTTAGGAGCAAATTGGGGAGTTGGTGTTCAGTTGTTCATTTAGTCTTCAACAGGGGCGGATTTAAGATCGAATTTCAGATCGGACTAATACGTAAAAAAAATAAAATTACACAAGAATTTTTTTTTTTTTACAAATTATTTTTTCCTACTAAAAAAAATAAATGGGTACAGCTCGGCCCGGCCCTCCCTAAATCCGCCCCTGGTCTTCAACATTGAGAATCACCCAAATATTTATTAAATCACAATGTGAACCTTTAGACGCCAAAATTGTGTTGTTAATTTTATATATTTATTTTCAATCATGCTATATGTACATCATCATTTACACTTTATCACGTGGTAACACATTATTGGACAGTTTAACAAATAAATGATTTTCCTTCTAATCCTTTTTTAACAACACATTAATTGTCAAACTAAATGTACACTTTGAGTATACATCTAGCATTTTTTTTTTAAATTTGGACCGAGTCTTCACAAAATTTGTTGTAAGATGTATTTTACGTTTGACATGATGTTTAAGTGTAGATTTGGATGGATTTTCTTTGGGACTAATTATGCTACTTTAATTAAACATGAAGATCAACTTGCTACTCAGACAATAAGTTAGGGATCAGCTATGCAACTTTGTCTTGTAGCATTGAGAATTTTTCTTTAGACAAATACGAATAAATATGTTATTTCAATGGATAGACATTTTTCCATTATAGTATTGATGATAATATTTGATGCAAGTGGATAAGCAAAAAACCTCGAGGAATGTAACATATTATATGAAGGTGGTTGGTTAGGATATGAGTGTTAGAATATTTTTTTAGAATTAATTCAACTCATAGAATAGGAGTGTCATGATGTTTTTCAAGAATTTATTCAGCTCGTGAAAATATTGAACATTTCTAAAAAAGAGTGCAATGCTAACAATAAACACTCTATAGAACGAGTATTGTAATATAATATTTGAACAATTGGCGAGCCGTTTATGTGAACTCTATAATATAAGGAGAATCGAGCTCATAAATACATTGACATCGTCAAATATTTTGAGCATGTTCAGCTCTCTTATAAGTAATAAGTTGTTTTTAGAAGAAAGAATTCTTTCTAAGTTACTTGAAAAAAAAAAAAAATTAATAACCTCTAGGTCAAGGCACAAATGTGAAAGGTTAAGGATTAAGTGAAGTATAAATAATGACTTGGGGACCTCCAAAGAAATTACCCCGTACAGAAATTCGGTCCATTTTATCAATATAAAATGAAGCATAATTTATTGGTGACCAAATGCGCAAGTTTCCTCTTTTCAATTATTCTCGGAACCGAAGCAAAAGAGAGTTGCTCACTCCACGATTAAGCTATAAAGAATCCAGAATTCTACTATTCCTGATTAATTTTTAATTTTTAATCTTCATTCCTTATTTCGATCATTAATTCAGATCGAGACGATTGAATTCACTGAACTGCTGCAAAATTCTGAAAAAAAAAAAAGTTTATTTTAAGGAAAATGGTGTCGGCAAATAGAGAAATGGCGGTTTACTGCTTTGACACGCTGGTGGCTCACTACAACAGCGAAAAAGCTCCTCATCCGGCCTTCGATGAGGGTCAACAGTATGATATTTATTTATCACGTTGGATTATTATTAGGGTTTTATTATTTATTTAATTTTTTGATGTTATTACTATTTTTGCACATACTCTTTCTGGATTTTTATTGGAATATAATTAATCAATTATTTAAATGATTACGTTTTTGCCCTTTTTTTTGTTTTTTCATTTTTCTCAGTTCATAGTTACTGTAAAAAAAAAAATTGCATGCAAAATTTTAGTTATTTGAATTCTTTTCTGGATGGTTTGTGTTGATGGATGATTTTTTTATGCATTGTGTTTACTTAACCATTTCACTACGGAAGTTTTCACAAAAGAAGATTTCTTTTTTCGTTTCTTTGAACTGAAGGATAGCAATTTCCGGGGGAAAAAAAAAAGAATTTTGGGGTTGAATATAAGAAAACTATTTTGACTTAAAATTTCTCTTAAATGGTGTGAAGTACTTGAAATAAAAAAAATAGACGATGCGATGAATTCATTTCATATAATTAGAAAATCTATCTTAATTTTTCATTTCCTTTCTTATTTTGTGCACCCATGAATATTAAGCACCTTACTTCGTCTGAATTAAATTTGTGGGATTTAATTGTTCTTTATCCTCTTATAAATCTCAAGGATGCATTCTCTAATTTTTAACAGTTTTCCTGATGCATCATGCATATGTTACTAGTTACTACTATGGCTGGTTCTTTTTCCTATGCTTTTTAATGGAAGTGTAAAAGCAACACGTTAAATAACTTGGGCTTTGTCTTGTTATAAATGAAATGCATGTGGCGGATGACCAGAATAATTTGGATAAATTGTTTTATTGTTTGTCCCAAATTACACTTGGTTTCAGCCCATTATTTGTGACCTGGAAGAAAGTGGTGAATGGAGGGGAGCCTCGTTTACGTGGATGCATTGGTACTCTTGAAGCTCACTGCATAATCAATGGATTTAGGGACTATGCTCTAACAAGGTGATTCCACATTAAAGTTTTTCAAATTCGAAGTTTGGGTTGCATTTTTCTTTGTGCACTCCATTTCTGAGAAATCAGACATCAGTAACTCAAATACTATTTTTAAAAAATCGTTGTCTCAGATTTCATCAGCTTCTTTCTTTTGGGATTTATTAGTGAATCAAATAACACTATCTGTTTCATGTAAGGCAACCTGACTGCATTGTTGTTCATTGATTGTACACGTTCATAACTCTAGCTTTTTAGCATTTAGTGTCTTTTACACTGTTTATGAAGCGAGGATTAGCAATATTAATTTTAATCCTAAGTGATAGTTACACATCCTTATATTCAATGCCCAATCACCTTACAATAAATTTATAGAATTTACATCCGACTGTTCGATTTCACTAGTTATATCTTTCTCGTGGACTTGAGGGTGAAGGAATTCAGATATTATTTACTAAAACATGTTGTTTGTGAGACTGTGAGTGTATATATTCCCAGGAATGGAATAAGTACAAAATGTGGATGGAGTAAAGCTGGCAGATGGGCATTAGGAATGCAGATTGGAATAAATTTAGAACTTGGTACATGGGTATCGACATAGAATTTTATTCGTTGCAGCTCTTCATGAATAGATACCTTGGGGGTTAAGCTCTTTCCTTTCCCTGCCCCTGGTTGTCTTTTGCAGTTCTTGATTTCTTTGTGCATATCACCAGCATGGAATTTGGCCAACTATGTCAACAATATTACTTGATCTTGTACTAAGTACTCTCTTCTCTTTAAAGAGTATCTTTGTATAATGGGTTCCACTTTTTACTTTGTTTTAGGTTCTTGAATTTACAAGGACTTGTGACATCTCCATTGTATTCTTGAGTAACTATTTAGTTAGTGTGCTGTAATTTTATGATTAATCCCATGTTGGAAACATCTCATTAAATTTCCACCACTTTTAAAGCAGAGGCTAATTTAATTCTTCATTTTTTACATTTTGCAGTGCCCTTAGGGATCGTCGATTTCCCCCAATACAAGCTAAAGAATTGCCTTACTTGCAATGTACAGTTTCCATTCTGACAAATTATGAAACTGCTCGAGACTACCTTGACTGGGAGGTAGGCTTCCACTTATGAATTTCCTAGTGTTTTTATGTGTGCTATGTGCGGTTTATATCTAACTATGCACTCTATGTTAGTACCATAGTGTTCGTCTAAGAACTAGAGTAATATTCTTTGTTCATCGATTGTTGCTTATCAAGCTGCATATGCCGTGTGTTCATGTATGCTATGATACATACGTTGTATCCTACTAGCAAGCAGTATCATACTGCACAACAGTATCTTCGTGTATTAGAACAAGATTTTGATAAAATTCAAATAACAGTATGCATACTGTTAATGTTTGACGATATTTGGTCATATTATGATTCAGTATATGGTCACTGCATGATCATGTAATTTCGCATCATTTTTAACCCACAAATGCCAACAGGTTGCTTTGAATAATTTGATGGGGGCAAAATGGAATGTTACATGTACTAGCAGTGACAGGATATAGGTGTTTTAATCATTTGGGGACGATTATCATCAGAAGTATAAATCTTTGTGTTATTGTCACTGGTAATTGCTTCTACTTGCCTTATATATTGTTTGGTTACAATTGGACGAATCCTCTTCTACACTTGCCGAGAGCAAATGAGTAATATGTAGACGGGGACACTCTATATCCTTCGACTCCCCTTCTACACTTGATGAGTTTAAATCAGTAATATGTAGATTAGGACATTCAGTTTATATCCTTTGGCTGACTAACATTCTTTTGATTGTTACAAAATGGCCAAATATTTTTTTTTATAAATCCAGAATTTTGTTAAAGAAGATTCCATCTACAAGAGATATACCAACTCTAGTGATTATAATTTCAATCTCAGATGCATCAAGTGATTTAATACTAAGTTGTCCCCACGCTCAACACAAAGGGACTAAACCATTTAGCTTTCTAGTTTCTTTTGTATTGACAACTATAATTCATACTGTAATCCCCAAATTTTATGTGAGAGTTCTATAAATATGTTGTTCTACATGCTGCAATAATAGATTGTTCGCATTTGTTTTTCATACTAATCCCCTGATCTACTAATACTTTCCAAATCGTTGTGCTGAGGACCTGAGGTGATCAGATTGTAAATTCAATTATGATGAGTTAATCTTAATTCTGCGTTTATAATCCTTCTACAATGTGTAGTTGGATTGTGGAATGGTCCCATGTATTTTGATGTATAGGTAAGATGTCTTGATTCTAAAGCTTTGACTTGTACCTGACTGAATTCAGTACGTAGGACTAAAATAAGCCAAACCCCGGGAAGAAAATTGTGTTTTTCTCATGGATTAGTGTGTTTGTGCAGGTTGGAAAGCATGGAATGATTATTGAATTTAATGATCCTGACTATAATACTAGGCGAAGTGCCACGTACCTGCCTGAGGTGGCTGCTCATGAAGGTAACCTCTAGTGCTTACTATTCTTTCGTAGCATAAAATAATAGTTACAAGGTAGCAAAACAAAAAGTTCCAAGCCCTTTATGCCCTATAAAGATTCACTTGATGGAGACTCCGCGTAAGATAACTTAGTCTACGAGGAAGGCATGATACATGCCTATCAGTAATAACGAGGATTGCAATGACTGCCCGGGCTCTCTTTAATTCACAATCGTGAGATAATCTGAACCTTACTATGTCTTCTCTCTTTTCCAAGGCACCTTGTTTGATGGTTTCTTTTTGAACTTGCAAATAATATCAGAAATGTCATAATAGATTAATATCAGAGGATAAAACTTTGTCCTTGTTTGATTTTGATTTTTCCAAAATCACTTTTCCTCAATCTTATTTTCAACCTCACATTCTCCCAATAAAATAATTTTGTACGTGGGCCATATCTTTTATGTAATAAATAAATAAATAAAATCACCTTTTCTTTTCCGTATAGGCTGGACAAAGATAGAAGCAATTGACTCATTGATTAGGAAGGCAGGTTGCAACAGCCCCATCACCGAGTCACTGCGGAAGTGTATTCAACTTATCCGTTATGAAAGCACCTTATTTACAATGCACTTCAGTGAGTATGTTGCTTATGTCAAGGCAGCTAGAGGTGCTGCTCCAACTATTAATGGGGCAAAACCACAATAGTTGTTTCTTTACCCTTCATTTAAGCCACAAAACTTACACGTGGGAAGGTACTTAATTTAAACTGAAATGTGGTTGGACCATATTCTGATTGTTCCAACATGTTCCGGTAATTGTTAATGCATATGCTGTAACTATTTCTTCAAATTCATTTGATTTTGAAGAGAACATAAAGAAAACTGAAGTTGAACTCAGTGAAACTTCTACAGCTCATCTGGGAAAGTGGTGCAGTGTTGTGAACTCATCACTTTTCATATAATTGTTGCTTTTCTGTGTTCAAAATTCTCTCCTTTTACTTTAATTTTGCACACATCCACACGATAGAGGTCACTGGGAAATTTAAATTTTAGCGATGCGGTATCTATATGTCGTACAATGTTTTGATATGAGGTGTAGAGTAGGCACGTCTGAGTTCATGTTTTGTAGAGTGGATTATGCTGGCAGATCTGAGTTCATGTTTTGTGTAGATAAGATCATCCTCAAGAGATTCTTTCAAAGTTAGATGCTCTTTATTTTAAAGAGCTAAGAGCATTTCCAACGTTCTCTATTTCTAAAGAGTATATTTTACATTTTAAAGAGTATCTATAAATTTAAAGATTAATTTTTTTTTAAGTACTCTATCAGACTCTTTATTTTTAACATTTATTTTTACTATTTTCAAAAAAATATTTATTGTTTTTCCCTATCTTCTATTTTCACTAGCTTCCCTCTATATTATATTATTTTCATCAATTAAAATATTTTAAATGTATTAATTATCGAGAGTGAGTTTGACTTTCAGAGACTCTAAATGCAAAATGCTCTTTACTTTATAGGGTTAATGTTTGAAAATAAATTTCAATAGACTTTCTATTTTAACTTTTTAAAATAAAGAGTATACTTTACGCTTCAAATTTATATAGTCAAATTCACTATTTAGGATGTGTTTGAATCACGTTATTTTGAAAGAATGTATTATGAAATAGTAAATTGATGGAAAATTTGTGGTTAAAAAAAAAGGAAAAGTTATTGATGTGATGAAATATTATTTTATTGAAGAATGTGTGATTGATAATAAGTAGAAGAATGAAAATGGAAATTTTAATGTGTACCAAACAGGGGTTTAGTCTTTATTTACAAAGATTGCATTTAATAAATTACATATTTCAATACCCTACTTCTTAAATTATTCATTGACTATTGACATATGAAAATAAATATTAAATAAAATATGAGGAGAAATCAATATATATTTCTTTGAGAAAAAATAAAATGAAGAGTCAAAATCTAGAATATTATTGGAGTGTATAAAAAGTTTTACTATGTAAATTTAAATATACTCTCTATTATGTATAAGATGCTTTTTATAAGTCTCTTGGAAATATATATATTGGAAATGAGGGAACTACGATATGATTATTGGAAAAAGTAAAAAATAAAGAATTTTTTGCTGTGTAAATTTTTACCCTTTAAGGATACTCTCTTGAGGATGTGCATTTTATTAACATGATCAAAGCTGCCAAACAAATGTTAACAAATAAATTTGATACAAAGGGTATGGGTTTTTCGGATGTTATTTTTAAGAATAAAGATTTCTAGGACATCAAATGGTCTAATAATATTTCAAGCTCATCATGCGGAGAAAATAGTTGATAAGTTAAAGAACAATATCAGTAGAGCTTTAGATACAACTCTCCATTTGGTTAAGAGTTTTAGAAACTTTAATATATCAAGTGGAATATTTTTAGAATTGACACTTTAGCCCCCGTTTGGTGCACATTTTGGGAGTAAGAATGTACTTTTACTGTTGATGTGATGATGAATATATGGTTGTAAAAGAAGGATAAGTTATTGATGTAATGAAAAATATTATTTTATTGAAGAACGTGTGGTTGAAAATGAGTAGAAGAATGAGAATGAGGAAAATAATGTGGCTCAAACAGGAGCTTAATGTATCTTATGAATTGTATGAGATCAGACAAGGCTTCTGCGATAAGTAAGCTGAGTAGATATACCGGTAATTGTTGGAAAAAAATGGATGATTTGTGTGTAGATTATTAATTATCATTAGTCAACAAACAATAATGTGAAAAACATAACTTAATAACTAAAATATTAATATAAATATGAGAACATGAGTAGAGAAAGTTAGAAAGCAAGCATTGAAATGTCACGTCAAGAAAGCTGTTTCAAAGTTGTGTTGTATCTTATTCGTGTGAGTACTTTCGACACTACACACCTCCAAAATAAAACTCATATGATTCATAGCTAATTCTTCTTCTATGGGTACGATCAGAAGATGATAAAGAACGAATATTTATCAAATTATCAAAACTATAGAAACATAGTATGAAAGATAAAGGAAGTATTTTAGTTGTATTTCAAGTTGCATTTTTTCATGTTACTATCTTAATGAAAATCATTCCCTTTTATAAGGATAAATTTAACCCCCATTATGAATATTAAACCAATTAAAATGTAAGTAACACGTTAGGAATTATTAGTTTTAATTTTGTATTAAACTTAAAATTAAAATCTAAACAGAAAATTAAAAGGTTTGATTTGAAAGGTTAAACTTTTATTTTAAGTTACAACAGTAACATTTGTTTAGACCATTGGAGAGCTATTGAGATATTTGAGACATACGAAAGACTGACAATACTATACAAGATATACTTTCGTGCTCGAAAGTAATTGTGATGGAAATTGGATATTGAGTACAAAAGATTCTAAGTCCACCAGTGGACATGTTTGTTATTGGAACCCTAGTCATATCTTGAAATCTTCTAAACAAACAAGTACTACTAAATTTATGATGGATTCTGAATTTATAGCTTTAAATTAGATAAAGTTGGAGAAGAACCTAAATAACTTCAAAACTTCTTAAGGATATTCATTCTTGGACAAAACATGTGCCTATAGCTGTATTCATTATAGTAGTCAAGCAACTATTGGAAGGGAACGTAATATCATGTATAATGAAAACTTTGAACATACCTAAAGACTTGCTCTCTAATAGAATTATTTCAAGAGACTATGTGAAGACAATAAATAATATTGCAAATGCGCTTACAAAAGTTTTAACAAGAGAGCTTGTGAAGAGTTCATTAAGATAATGGGTTTAAAGCAAGTAAATTAATGAAAGGTCTTCAAAGAGGCAACTCAACTTAGTTGTCCAACCACTTCAAAAATACGTAGGGAAGCAAGGTGAAATGGAGCGAGGACCTTGCTTGACCTCTTACTCCGTCTTTGCTTAGCTAGGTGCCACTCTTGCCTCATAGGATGAGGCGTAACACCCCCATATACAAAATTACATATAGGTTGCGATTAAAGGAAAACCCATATATATGTACAATTACATATGGGTTCACAGGGTTGAAGGAAGGGTTGTGGTTCGCATTACATGATTTTTTGTTTGGTCAATGATAATGAGAAACAATAATTTGAACTCATGAGATGGCTAGAAGAATTTTACGCTCTTCTTTAATGAATTATTCGAAGAAAAATATAAAATTTGTATTATTTTAATTCTGACTGTGGAATTTATTTCTTGGGAGATCAAGATTTCACTTTCTTGTGTTTTTCAATAGTTTTCTAATAATCTTCATTTAGACCCTTTTGATGGCTATTATTGTGTAAAAATAAATATTTTGAATAATAATTTTTTAAAGAATATGTAATTAAATAGAGGGAAATATTTTTGAATTTACATATGAAATGTTTTATCGTATGAATGCGTGGTTGAAAATGAGTATGCGAAATTAATTATTTGGTTTTAAAGGGAGTTAAACATGAGCATGGCCAAGAAACTGAAATTAGATCATTCGGGGATTGACACCCTTTTTTTTTCATTTTCTTGGGTTTTGTTTTGAATTCCGGAAGGAGGGGAAGGGAAAGGCTTGAAGGAAAGGACAGTGGTAGTAGTGGTGATAGCCGAAGGTGGGAGTAATCAGGGGAGGATCCAGCACTCGGAGGGGGGCGTGGCTACCCGTGCTGGATCCGTCGAAGTCTTCAACATCCATCGGGCGCACACTCATCGAACCAGTTCAGTGCCTAAATGAAGAAGGAAGAAGACGACCCAAATTTTGAATTTGTTTTTTTTTTTGTTGGGCCCTTTTGTTTTGGCTGAGAGCTGGGCCTTTTTTAAATATTAGCCCAATGATTGGCCAATCCATGGAGATGGATAATACCTTGCTGCCGGGTCCTTTTCCATTAGAGCATATTTTAAAATTTCCTTATTAAAATTTTGATAAAATTTTTTCCAAAAATATTTAGACTAAAATTTTGAATATTATGGTGTGAATGATAATGGCCCGTGCTTATGTATTGGTGGTTTGGATTTCTTGATTAAGACTATTTGTGGTGAAAATGATGCATTTACTTCTCCACAGTCCAAGGTTTTCATATCTACACTAGTTAAAATTGTTGATAAATTTGTCAATATGTTGGAGTGATTTTAACATACTTATTTCTTATTAGATTGATACATTTTTAATTGAGCACTTGGACTTCATTGATTTAGGCATTTATGAAATTTTTTCACTCATTAGATTTGAGTAAGGTTGTATCCCGTATTTTTTTTTAGTATTTTGTGTTGTATTGAATTATATTTTCATATGTTTATAATTTTACGTTTAAGTGCATTTATATATATATATATATATCGAATAATTTTTAAAATTATTTAATTAAATATTAATAAACGACCTCGTTATTACGATCGTTGATTGTCGACGGTCAATGATCAACGATCAACATTCAATAGTCGGTTTGTCCGTGCTGAACTTTGATCTTGGATTCGCCACTGGGAGTAATGTGGAGTTGGTTTTGTTAATTCGTGCATATATATATTGTTTCAAATTAGGATTATGATTGTAATTAATTTGTATTTTAATTATTTATTTTATTTAAAAATGGGAGTAAATTTGTCATTTTATAAAATTTAGTGGGAAAATTATTTGCGCATCATTTATTTGATTTAAGGGTGAAATACACCAAAGATGTGTATAATTATCATTATATTAAGCATCTATTTGACGATCATTATTTTCAAATTTTTTTACATACTCATTTTAATCCACACATTTACACAATAAAATATTTAACACAAATTCAAAACTTTTTTTTTTACATTTTAATCATACGAGTTCTTAAATTTGCTGTTGAAAACTTTATTTTTTTCCAAATAATAGTTGTCAATCAAGAACTAAGGCACCGTTTGATTGCTTTTTCTTTTTCATGGAAGATGGAAATTAAAATCTATTTCCATCTTTTTGCATGTTTGATTGACTAAATTTTTCATGAGATTGGTTTTCCACATTTTCTTGGTTTTTGAGGAAAAGTTTTTCCCACCCCTAAGAAAAACTTTTCTATGCAACTTTTTTTTATTAAATTTTTTTGGCAATGGAAACAAATCTTTTCCCTAATTGTAACAAATTATATCTTTTTAATGGATAATTTTCATGAAAAACAAAGTCAAACGAATACCAAAAGATCCAAAATTTCACTATTTTTCAGGTGAAAAATTATACAAATCAAATACAATTAATTGATAATTTCCAATAAAACAAGTTCTAAATAATTTAATTTCCTAAAATTCATGTTTTTTTTAATCCATTAAGGTAATAACGTTAGTTTGGAATCTAACTAAAAAATAAATTCCATTCCACGTCGTCTCACGTACTGAAATGGTGTGCGGTGTAGTTACAGTTTAAAAAAAAAAAACAATTTCCTCAATTGTCTTTTAACAACACAGATGTCAAAAACTAAAGTGTGTACATGTAGCCTTTTTGAAACTTTTTTTCACTTTTTTCCTCCGTCGTGCACGCGAAGATAGAAAACATTGCTGTGGAATAATTCCTCAATCCAGATCAAAGGTAATTTTATTTGCCAGAATTTCATTCTCTAGGGGTTTCCATGGTTCCGAATTGCATTGTTAAGATTTCTGTAATTACACCTAGATTGAAGTTTGGATTTCTGCTTATTTTTACCCTCTCTCGATTAACATGTCAATATTTACTATTTCGTTGATATTTTACTTCTTAATTGTAATTGTATTGTTTTTCCCTCTTATAGTTCCGTAATTATGTCTTCTGATTTAGTGTACGGTTGGGATTTTTTTTAAAGAAATCATTTTTTAATTGTAAAATTACCTGGTAATCCATGTTCTATATTCAGAAGTTGATTCGCATACTGTCTTGTCTCTTTATATATATATATATATATATTTTTTTTTTTTTTTTTGAATCACTGGGAATAATGTGATTTCTTTGAGTTTTGATCAACCTTGATATGTTTCTCTTGCATTATTCTGCGGAGTGACAGGTGTATTTCATTCTGTCTGTTGTTCACAGAGGGAGGCTTGAGAAATGAATCCGAAAGGCTTGATTTATAGTTTTGTTGCAAAAGGAACGGTGGTTCTAGCAGAGCACACTCCCTACTCGGGAAATTTCGGTACCATTGCCGTCCAATGCCTGCAAAAGCTCCCTTCTAACAGCAGCAAGTACACTTACTCTTGCGATGGGCATACATTCAATTTCCTGATTGACGGTGGATTTGGTATGTAGTTCTCTAAATCTGCATTTTTTTGGCATAGTGTAAATTTTACTCCTTAAATTAACTATAGCTGCAACTAAATATTCATTGAGAGTGTAGTTTTCCTTGTTGTTGCTGATGAATCGATGGGAAGAAGTGTACCATTTGTGTTTCTCGAGAAAGTGAAGGATGACTTCAAACAACGTTATGGTGATAGTATCAAGAGCAGTGACCCACACCCACTTGCCGACAATGACTGTGACGATGACGATTTGTTTGAGGATCGATTTAGCATTGCATACAATCTTGATCGTGAATTTGGGTGTGTATATATGTCAATTTAGCTTTTTATCTGCATAGTTCTTGACTTAATGTTGTTTTCTGTTTAATAGGCCACGGCTTAAAGAGCACATGCAATATTGCATGAATCATCCAGAAGAAATGAGTAAGCTGTCCAAATTGAAAGCTCAAATAACGGAAGTCAAAGGGATAATGATGGACAATATTGAGAAGGTAAATCACCATTGCGTCTTCCACTTTAAAGGGTAGTAAGAATAATAGAGTATAAAATGTATATCGTGGTTTATTGTCATGCTCAGCTTGGATTCACATATAATCTTATCAAATTATGCTTATGTTCAGTGGTAATTAATCCTTGAACTGATTTATTCTTCGTTCTTTTCATTGGTTGTCTTTATTTGCTGCTGATTTGTTACCTATTTTATTGCTTCGGGTGACAAACTTATACTTTAATAAGAGAAATATGATCTGGGTTGGAAAAGCTAATGAACATATTTTGAAGAGTAAATGGTGAACAGTTTAGGTTGAGTAGCTTATGGTCACGCTCCAATTTTATTCTTGACTGTAACTTTGATCAATAAATCCCCTATATGGAAACGGGTGACCTTACTAACCACTAGCCAGTTTTGTCCATCCTCTCTCTCTCTCTCTCATTATTTTATCGATCCTGTTTCATCCTCTCATCTCCTCCCTTCGTTAATTTGGACTTCCTTTTTGTGGAAGTGGAACCTATTATAATGGGTTCTACTTATATTTGTAAAAAATGAAATTTTCTGAAAGGTACAATGTAGAGAAAAAGTGAAAAGTAGTTTAAAGATTAATGTTTCATTCCTTTTGAATTAACCTTAAAACCACTAAAAATCGTAAAAAATCCACGATCTTTCTTCTCTATCACCCAACTCTCCAGCACCCGACAGCTAACATTACCAAGTGAATTAAGAGGGAAGATAGAAGAATAAAACAATAAGACCAATTTGCGGATGAATTGAGATATTGATCATAGAGATGATTTGTTGGATATGGAAAGAACGAACATTGAGCAGATTTTTTATGGACAAAACTTAACAAACTGGAAAAGTGTGCAACCATCATGACCCTTAGGTTGAGTACATGGACTCGATGAACTCAACCATGGGGTCGAGATGGTTGAGTTGGCAAGCACCTATTATAGAGAAAGTAGTGGTAACAGATGAAGACTATTTGACTTATTTCTACTTAGTTACAAGGCGGCCATGTTTTCACTTTGGCTATTAAAAGAGATTATTTCAAAATATTGCCCTTGATAAAACTTTTTTTTGCATTCTTAACTTCTGATGGTCATGTGCCTCTAAATCATAATATTATCTTTTCATTTTTGCTTTTGTGTTGCATTAAAATGTAGTTTGCAATTGTATAATGTTTTCTAAAATCTGTCTGCATTATATTCTGGTCAGAACATTTCAAATATAAAGAAAATAGACAGATGACATTGCTTAAAGTTCTGGGTCAGTTTGGAATTTTTTTTATCCGATTATGGGTTTCAGTCTTTATCCTTTTTAAGCATTGATGTGATTATGATTGATTTTAACCATATTTTTGCTTATAATATGAAGTTAATTGAACTTGATATATATAGATGAATACAAGGGGGAAAGTTCTATGCGGAGTTTAGGATGTGAAATTTGATTTATGAATTGTAAATAAGTCAACTCCAAGTAGTCAAGCAATTCATTTGCTTTGCTTTGTTGTTGGGATGATTGTACTTTTTGAATATGTGATTATTAATTATCAAATTAAGTTAGTGTCTATAGTTGACATTTTGGTGTTATACGAAGTGTTGTAGTAGATGTGGTAGAATTGTGATGGCTACATGGCTGTGAAACCTAGCCCTTGTTTGGGCTCCATTAAACCAAAAATATATTTTTTCAAAACTTATTTCAATTACACAATCTTCAATAAAATAATATTATATGTAAATCCAAAACATTTCCTTTTTAACCAGACATTTTCCAAAAAATTACTATTCCAAAATACATTTTTTCCAAAATCTCATTAAAATATAGCCCAAACAAGGGCCTAATTTCATGTTACTAAGTAGGAAAATTAAATGTTCCATGAAATTGAACAAACATGGTTGCCATGGACACCGTTGGGCAAACCAGACTTGAAAACTTGAACATGTTCCTTGATAGCATTTCCTTTTCCTTTTCTTGGAGGCGGCAGGTGGGTGTTATGATGTTTCTATTTAATCATTCTGTGGAAAGCACAGTTTTTATGCTTTTCGTGGATGCATCAAAACCAAAAGGATGATTGAAGATTGACCACGGGAGATCTTTAATATTCTCATGAGTCTTAACAAATACTGGAAAGACATTGTGGAATGATGGAAATTTAAGCAACAATGATGGTGCAAGACAGGAGTTACGAGGACTTTACTAGATACTTTGCACTTCCCAAGAAGCAAACAAGATCATCAACTTCTTTCCTTCAATTCTTTTGCTGCACCTACAAGTATGGACACAAATACGCCGACACATGATTTTTCAAAAAAAGGACGGATATGTCTATTTAAATTCTTATAAATTTAATTTATATATTATATCTTCTTATCACTTTTAATATAGGACACGACACATGGCATGTCATACACTACCACAATGTCTCTGAAGTATCCTTTTGAGTGCCAGAAGTTTAAAAAATATATAAAAATAGGACACTGTACATGGCTTGTTGGATACATGTTTTGCAGTGTCCAAAGAGTGTTGCTTTTGACACTTTTCGGACATGGACGCGCTGCCTCAGTACAAGTGTCCATGCTTCTTAGCCATACACACTATTTGAGTTGAGGAAGGATGAAATAATGAAATTGCCTTCATATGTTAGAAAAGGAAAGACTGCATCCCACCTTGATTAGGAGAGAAAAGTAGGAACTAGGAAGAGAGAATGTCGTATAAAGGCCCTTTGGAAGAGGTCCGATTATCAAATTCTTAAGTGTTGTATTTAAAACCCAAACAGTGCATCCTTTGAATTTTATATCTGACCATTGGGCAAACTGTTTTTGGCCAAAGTGTGCTGTGGCCCAATGGTATGTTCGAATTAGATTAGTCGTTTATGATTTTCTACCCAGCTGGTGTGACCCTTCACTTGAATAAGTGAAGCTTTTCCTCTCCAGTCTGCTATCTCTGTTATACCAGTACCTATTGCAATAGTTGCAACTTTCTGCAAATTCATGGGTCCTGAATGAACAGCAATTTGCAAATGCCAAAAATATGGCTTCTTATTTCATGCAATCTCTAAAAATTCTAAAATATATTGTCTCCCTCTCCAATTCTTCATTTTATGAAATTCCTTTTCCCTTCTAAGTTCGGGCAACTCCAAAAGGTTCTATTGTGTTGGGTGCAACTTCCGTTGGAATGAAAAAAATATGATCTTGGGGAGGCAATTGTTCCAGTCCTTGGAGCAGTAGAGTAATCAAATTGTCTTAAGGAGATAAAGTGAAGTCATTGGGTTGGATTGGCTAATATTTAATTTCTCTCTCTCTCTCTCTCTCTCTCTCTCTCTATGCATATAATTGCAGTATAAGCATAACAATGAAACTACACCCCACTGTAGGTTAACTCTCTGTATCTTGATTTTATGATGATATTGAAGCTAAGGTGAGATACAAACTGTTTATTTGATGCGAGTTACATATTTGTATTATACTTGGCAAGGGAAAAGTTGATTTTGGCTATATGAATGAAGAAACAAGGTGAAGGCATTGGTTCCTCTGAATTTGTTTTCTTCCAAGCTCTTGTAGCCAATTAAACCTTGTTAATTGGTGGAGGACTAATTTTTGGACAATTTTGTTGTTCTGCAGGTTTTGGACCGTGGTGAAAAGATAGAATTGCTGGTGGATAAAACCGAAAACCTTCAGTTCCAGGTGAGTATTATCTTCCTCTCTGCTTTATATGCCCGGAAAAGAAGAGAGTTGATTTATATGTCAATTTGTTCAGGCTGACAGCTTTCAAAGGCAAGGAAGGCAGCTACGTCGGAAAATGTGGTTGCAAAATCTTCGCATGAAGCTGATGGTTGGAGGAGGAATTCTTATCCTAATTTGTATCATTTGGTTCATTGCTCATTGAAGTTTCAAATGTTGTCATTGTTCAATTCATGTTGCGTGTATTGACTTGTTTGTGTAGCCTGTTATCATCCATGTATGTAAAAAAGTAGTACTGCATGTTCTTGCACATCTATGACTACAATTTCCCGATCCCTTTCGTGTTTAGATATTTGATTGAATTTGTGGGTCGAAAATATTTTCTTGACCGAATACTTTTGCCAAAATTATCTACCATTCGATGTGGCATTGACGGGTGGCTCGGATTACTGTGGTATCACACACAAATTTAAAATAGTAGAAAGAGACAATTGACTTGTGTTATAGTCAATTGGCTCATGCAAAAATTAATGAGGTGCATTCCTTCAATTCTGTACAACTAAATGTCAAAGTTCCTAAATAAAACACGAGTAAACATAAAACACATTAAAATATTCATCACGTAAACCTAACAAAAGCGCGCATTAACCATGTCAAGGCATTCATCACTGCCGCAAAATATAACACAACGGAAACGAACTACGACATACGTCAATGCCATAAAACACTAGTTTCAAAAAACTTCCGAGCAAAACAAAGATCACAAATTTGCTTGTGATCTATCTGCGGTTCTTTGTGTCTCCTCCTTCCTAGAATATCTAACCTCTTCTAGGCATCATACGGGTTCGTCTCGCTTTTACTTGAACAGTTTAGATACAAGGTGGATTCTGGCAGTCATAATTCTCTCCCACTGATTGAACATGCTCATTTGATCAATACCAAGTTGTTTCAATTTTAAAGATGCCAAAATTGTTTCTGCATAATCAAATATAACGTGATGTTTATTACTATATAAGATTGAAATGTATCCAACTGCAGTGTTATTTTCGAATTGAGCATTGATATCAATTTGTACCATGCATACACCGATATCCTGCCTACAAACCATTCTGTTTGATTCTGATGATGAATGTATGTTATCATCAATCTCTATTAGGTTTTATATGGATAATTAGAGATTGCAGAGATGATTTTTATGACATAAAATTTGGAGGAAATGCATGTTGATATGTGAATAATATTGGTCTATGGAATGGATTGAAGATTATTTGGATTTCAGATTTGAAAATTTTAATTTGGGTCTATAATGAAGAAACTGGATTTTGGGGGTATTGGGCAAGAATTGGAGAATGCGATGAGACTTGTTTGGTGGATTGATTTTAGCTTTCTTATATATTAATTATGAGAGTGTGAGGATATTTTCAGATTTCAATTATACTACATATATTGCAGTATTTTTAATTATAAAACACTGTAATATGAAAAATGATTTTTTTTTTTTATAATTTTAGCGCATACGGTGAAATTTCCACAAATCTATAAATACTTTCAGGACTATTTTCTAAAACCCATTTATCTCTTGGAGTCCAATAAAGAGTTAGATAAGATTTTTATAATAGTTCTATCTTAATTTTTTATCTGTAGGAATTGTTAAGTAGCTACGTATTTATGATTTTGAGACTTTTTTGTATAAAACTTTTAAAAAATATATGTATGATATTTTTATAAATTTATTAAGTAGGAATTGTCTAGTTAGAAATTTGAAAATTATCTAGTTTTCGGGAACTTGAAAATTTTATAGTTGTAGGAATTATTAAGTTACTATAGTATTTAATGTTTTAGTTGTAAGGATTATTAAGTAACATGGAAAAACTATTTAATAGATATCATCTTTAAATTTTATGAGTAAGTTCTTATACACCCCAATTAAATCTTTATTTCACTTTTTTTAAAAATCATTTATTGATTTTCTATAACGTTTTAATTATAATAAATTTTGTTAGGTGTAAATAGCTGAAATATTCACATATAATTTGAATAATCTAAAAAGTGGAACGCTGAAATTTGTAATTTATTAAATGCTATAATTAAAAAAAATACAAATATGGTGCAAGTTTTTCTCCCAAAATGTTAAAGAGTCATAAACGTATCTATATTAAAAAAACTAAGTTATTGATACATAATTTCAAAAGTTGACTTTTTAAAATAAATAATATTTAAAAAGTTTATTGTAGATATTTAGAAGAATAATGCTATTAATTATTAGTAGAGATCATCACCCGGTTCAAATGATAGTGATCCCCTTAATTCATTGTCTAATACATTAAAATGCATTAAATTTCATAGGATAATAAATCATGTAACTTACTATCACCTAAATCATTGATGATCTCTACTAGTAATGAATAATACTACTCATTTTACAAATTTATTGAATTATGCATTTATGGGATATTTTTATCTTTATATCAATTGACTTTGATGAATTTGTAGGAATGTATTAGTATTACTTCATTTTTAGTATTATTTCTTAAGTGATTTGATTTTTAAGTAGATCTGGAAAAAAGGTTGGCTGGATTACTAGACTTATTAATTTAATATTTTTTATTTTATTTTAAAACACAAAAGGTTTGAGTCATGAGAAGAGTAAGTTTACAACTCAATTTCAACAGGTGTAGCGGGATATCTAACAATTTTGACACTTCCGTAAGGCCCTCATGATCATTTGTCCCTTAGCTATTTATTAAACCAAATGAATATAAACAATATCGGTACTTTCGATTAATTACGTCAAGTCAAAATTCAACTTCTTTTAACGGTCACTAAACCGTAACTTATTAAGACAAAATTTAACTACAAAAACAATTTCCGATTTCTCAAAAGGAAAATAACGAATTAACGACTCAACTTACTCAACGGAAAATAACTAATTAATGATTACTCAAAATAACTAGTCATTGAATTTGACGAGTACTTCCATAATGGAACTCAAACTTCTTTTATTTGATTCAATAATTAACGAATTACACTTCTCTTGTAAATTTAACTACTGGAGGACTAAAAAATTCCCTGCTACCAATGCAGATCCTTTGAAAGGTGAATTAGGTTTTGAATGAAAAAAGGGAATTGAGAGAATGCATAAATGTTGTTGCAACTATGGAGCTTTATAATCAAAATTAGGGTTTTGTTCACTTTTGTATTAGGCCTTGGAATATACGATTATCTCCAGATATTTCCTCTTCTTTTTTCAGTCGAACGAGCTATTAATTATTCCAAATAGTTCTATTTATTTTTTTCCATTAGAGATTTCTAGTCGGATTTTCAATTGCTAATTACCAGAACATTCATATCTCCTTCCAAATCCTTCTGAATTAAATGGTAGATTGCAGTCCATAGTCAATTTTGGCTAGTACATAGATGAAGAATTATAGATACAAACACATCAATGGATATAGAAGAAAAGTTCATAAGAGACCCATGAATAAGGTAAAAAAAAAACCTTCATTTATTTAAACATTGCAATACATGAAATGAAACCCTAGCGAACTGGATTCTGCTCGGAAATTAATTACAAACATCACAAGAACATGGATTTAACAGCAAGATGAAACCCTAATTATTGGTTGCTACCACTGTCAGATCTTCATCCTACTTCTCGTCCTCCTCGCCCTTCTTTTCCACGTGCTCATTTTTCTTCTCGTTGTCCTCCTCCTCCATCTGCAATTCTACTTCATCTTTTGAATCATCACAAAGAAGAGATAACTTGAACCTCCTCTCATCCCAGGAACCAAACGAGTCATTCAAATTGATTTCCACTCCATCAAGGACAGATGCACCTTCATTTCCGTCGAAGGTCTGGTAAATCAAAGGGTCATCGCTTTTCGAGCGCTTCAAGGAAGATACCGGAGCAGCTGAAAGAAGTTTCCCCTCGTAACTCGTCCCCGAGTTTTTGTCACTTTTTGACAACGAATCCTTGGCAGAAATCCTCTCCTTCTTCTCCTCCTCCTCTTCAGCACGGGAAGAATTCAGATTGTAACTCTCAGAAAGTTCAGAAGAAAAGCTGGCGAAAGGTGAAGGTGGTGGCGTTTCCATTGTTTGAACAAAAGGATAATCGGACTCTTCTCAGAATCAGACTGGGTATATTTGAAGAAGCTGAGCTTTTAAAACTTTTCCTTCTTCAAGTTATCACTCAGACTGATGTTATTATATCTTGATCCATTGGTAGGGAAGAAAAGGGTTTGGAAAGGTGAATTGTTTTGGTGAATAGGACGAAGATTCTGGCAGAAGACAGCAGCAGATAACTGCTTGTTTAGGTGGGTTGTTTAATGTGATTTGGGATGTATGGAGACGTAGAGATGGCGTAGGGTGGACTGTTGGAGATTATTTCACATACAAAGGTAGGACTACCGAAGTCACAGTAGACCAATGAGAATATAAACTTCAAATTTATTTGTTTTCATACAGATAGGAAAGTAATTGCACAAGCATTTCAAAAATTTGATAACGATTACAATATTCAATTTTGTGAAAGTAAATTAGCTTCATTTGCCATCTCTGGAATTTTTTTTTTCCATCAAACAAATCAGAGTTTAATTTCAGAATACTTAGGAGTATCCATCATAGACATAGCATCTAACTAAAAATAATTTCACTTTAGAATGTTCGAAAATCAGTTGTAGATATTATCGTAGAATAATAAAAAACTGGAAAAAAATTTATTGAACCATTGAGATTCTTGACATAACGTCCTAAAATGAAATTAAATGTCGTAAACTACTAATACCGCTTTAGATAATCAATTTTAGGATAGAACGATCGAATCACTTATCTTGCAATTTCAAAAGATATCGAGAACTCTCAAGTTTACTTTAGAACAAAATATATGTAAAATAATTCTTTACTCATTTTTTACAAATCACATAAGATCAATATGATTTTTAATGTGTTTTTCCAAAGAAAATAAGTTATATATATATAATTAGAAATTATAACTTCCACTACTAGTAAGTTAGAATTAAATGAAAAAACAACTATGATTTTTATGATTTCAATAAATTATCCAGTCACTTTCCAACTGCTATATTTTATTGACTTGTTTCTATTCGCTAGTTTGAAAAATACTAGAAAAAAGGATTAAAATAATAATAATAAATTATTTAAATAAAAAAGCCCAAAAAACCAACACCCAGTGTTCAATCATAGACATTACAATTATGTAGATTAAAGAAATAAAATAAGTATATGTATCATTCTTGAGTACGAAATAAATGAGGCTTATGTGTGTTTCGATTTGGACCATGACTTCATATATTCTATTGAGTTTGCCAATAATAGATTTAACTATGGTTGCAAACTAAGACAATAAACGCACATAGGACTTGTAAGATCATCATTGAGTTCTCTGGGCTGTACTTATTTCGGTTATGAATTTTTCCATTTTTGAGCGCTAGAGAATTAGCCTTAATTCTCCTAGGAAGAAGCCCTACTTTGACACTCAAATAGGTACTTCTATCAAGAATGCAATGCATCTAAGCACAACATTGAATAAATATACAAGACATTAAGAGCATTGGCTCATCGTCCAATCGATATAGGGAGGGATTTGGAATAAATCTAATGTAATACCCTCCACATACCACTCCAATAACTTTATTATTACGGCACCACCTACTAAAATATACACATATCCACTCGTAGATTTACTTCATTAGTATTTGAAATTCACTTAGCATTACAATAACCCTCAATTACAGCAAGAAATTATGTATAATGTAACCCCCAATCCAAAGTATATCTCAAATACCTTAAAACTCAAATAAGTGAATCCAATGTTCACTATAAAGATTATTAGTATACTTGCTAAGTATATGAACTACATATGCTATATAATTAGGTCTTGTACATTTCATGAGAAGCATGAGACTGCAAATCATTCTTGTATATTCTAAAGCAAAAACACTAGAACCTGAATGTTTTCTTAATTGACGGCTTACGTCATAAAGTATTTTAACAGGAACACGGTTATATTGATAAAACTTCTTAAAGAGTTTGTTCATATAATGAGATTGGATTAATGTATTTCTTTCAAAATGTTTTACTATTTTAATTCATATAATAACATGAGCAAGACCCAAAATTTTCATATCAAAATACTTTTTCAGAGATAGTTTAGTCTTATCAATCACATCTAAATTAGTTTCCATAATCAATTTATCAACAACATATAAAAATATAATCGCACCACAATTCTTTTTAAATTTGCTATATATGCATTTATCAACTTCATTTATCACACAACCACCAGATGTGAAGAGAATATCAATTAAAAAAAGCTAATTAACAAGTGTATATATTTTGGACCTAATCAAAACCATGGGCGGAAAATTTTACTTGGCAATATGAACCGAGATAAAAAAGCACTAAAATGGATAAAAGAAAGAAACATCCCAATTAATAAATGACTTAAAAATATGATTATGTTTTTAATTTGTAATAAATCTATACCTATTTAATTAAAATATAAAGGAATCGAGAATAGATACAATGTTAGGTGACATGGAATGTGTTTTAACTAATTCGATAATGAATCAATGGAGTGTATTGTCAATTTGCCACCTAAAATGGTACTAAGTACGATGCTACTAGCACTAATGTGCAATCAATGGTAAAAAATGTGCATTTGATTAAGACTTATTTAACCCTTCACCAGTATCATAATTGCAGAGTACCTAACACTCACGTTTAAACTAGCACAAGCTGTGATTCAAGACTTTCATGTTTAAAGTTGGTCGGCATATAAAATAATGACAAATTAATCCTACATACGAGATTCTTGTTTTAAGTAGAGACTTGATAATAGCTGCAAGAATGGTAGGAATTATCATTTTTTTTCACCTTTCTTAAGTGATTTGAAAGAAAAAAAAAGTTGGATGGATTACTAAACTTATTAATTAAAAATAAAATAAAAATTCTAATTGTGAACTTTCCTGAAAGAAAGAAAAGAAGTTTAGTGATGAGGAGTAATAAATTATCAACTCAGTTTCTAATTTTTAGTATAAAGTCTATAGGCACAAATGAGTGTGCATCGTAACATTCTAACCATATTATACCTTCGTAGCACCCTCATAATTTATCTCCTGTTGGGTTCTAAATCCCAAAGAATGCAATTACAGAAATAAAACTCAGCAAGAAA